>WUAW01010824.1:12503-31228 GCA_017165845.1 Thaumetopoea pityocampa
CCCCCCCCCCGCCCCCCATTAGGAGGGGGGTTAGACTGTAGTCTGCCACGCTGGCCTAGTGCGGGATTGTATAAGTAAAATGCGTAAGAATAATACACAAGATAACCCCCACGCTCATTCAAAACTTCGATAACTAAAGTCGATTAATAAGTAATTTTTACTCTAGTACGGTTGGTAGCATTGCGTACAGCTGGCTGATGCGCCTGCGCACGGCCCCCGCACTCCGCCACCGTCACCGTTAACGACAAGTGCCTGGCACAGTTTCCGTGCCGTTACTTCTGTAGGGGTGGCACACAGATTATATATCACTAATATTTTCAAAGTAAAAAAAAATGATTTTATTTACAGATAGTAAAAATAAAACGATAATTAACTTTTAAAGTTATGAATATTCTAAGAAGGGTGCCCATAACGCCAGCCGCCTTTTCTTCGTTGTATAGCTATTGCTAAACGTTGAGCTAAATAGCGACCAATGTTTCGAACGCCTGTTGCGCTAACCCGGCGGGCCGCGATTGAAAACATTGAGAGCTCCTGCTCTCAAAGGCCCTAAAAGTTTCCACTCTAAATGGCTCAAAAATATAATTTGTGCTGATCGAAACGTATTCGCGGCGTTTGAGGAACTCAACACCGGTAGCCGCGTCTACATTCTCAGTGACTATCTCTGAAAGATGAGACGGTGTCAGACTGTCGACGCAAGTAGCATCCCACACTGAAGGCTGCCCCATCCTCCACGGACTAGTGTTATTCGGTCAGATAAAAATATTTTAAATGCAACTGACTCTGACTCAGATATATCCGCTTCAGTATGCTTTAATTATTGAAGAAGACAAGCGTAATTTGAATACATATATTATATACAATTTTGAATATAAATATTATATATCACATGAATAGATATTATATACAGATTATTTACCACTCAAATATTTTCACAGTAAATAAATGCAATTTTTGCCTCTGGCTCAAATAAATTCAGTTCATCATGCATTAAACATTTTTGAACACAAGCGTAGTTTGAATTCGATATTGCATTTTAAATAGCTTTGTGGAATATAAGATTAGAAACGTCTAATATACTTCTGTCATGTATCCAAATTTGATACGTCTAAGAAAAATTAAACAAGCAGCCCCAGTAGTAGGCGACTGTATAGTTATGGTCACAATTATTATTTTTTGAACGATTAATGATTTTTAAGGCTATGAACATTCTTTTCCGGTCGGTAATATTGATTTGTTATTATATACACATATAATATTAATTATTGCCCAGGTCTCGATCCGGTTTCACTTCCCGGCTTGTAATCAATCAAACAACTAACTAGATATACATATACTTATATATAAGAGTATTAAAATAAAAGTCATGATCTTATTAAAGTCCAATAGCACCTTAATATAAATCCACAATTTAATATCTTATATCATTTAGTATTTATTTTCTTCAGCACCGGTAGGACTTATGTTTATATTATTAAATAGAAACCACTTATGGTGTAGTGCAATAAATTAAAATTAACAGTGTAGTTAATATTGTATAACCTTTTGACTTACGCACTTAGTTTACACTTACTTTATGTGGTACACTTTAAGATTTACTTTTTACAAAGTTTCGCATTTACGATTTATAAAAATTCGTACAAACGAACGATTGAATTGGCAGCCCTGAACGCACGAACACGTGCTCACCTGCGTACGTCTCTACGATCAGCGTATTCCAGCACAGAAAATATAAATACTGCTACTTCTGAACATATTCATTAGCAACTATAATTGTAGTTTTACTTACACGCACTCGTTTAGTTAGCTCTAAGTATATCTTCTTGAGTTTTTGGGATTTACATCAGAACGGATACATTATATTGTATATCAATGGAGACATGAATAAATGTATCTATAACTAGCTTTTGCCCGCAAATTCGTCCGCGCGTATTTTTAAAGGAAGTATTCATTCATACTTACTAGACAAACATTGTGATAACTCGGCTAATATGCATGATATCGACACCTCCATGCAATAACACTGTAACTCAATTTTTCTGTTTTTAGCTGAGATCAAAATTTAAAATTAAAATTTCATATAAATTTCAAGAAAAGCGTCTCTATCTAATATTTTTAGGAGCACTATTTTCTCTACTTTAAGGTTATAAAAGAAAACTATTATATATTTTATTGTATTTACTTTTTTTGCTAAGAAGAACTATATAAATAAATATGCGAAAAAATGAGTTACGACGTTATTACATGGAAGTGCCTATATATATGTTATGTTTAGCACTCGGGAATAATGTAGCTTTATACCAGTGAAAATTTCTTAGAACTGGAACCTTAGTTTCGAATATTACATACACACAAATAAACAAATTTTACCTCTTTATTATATTAGTATAGATTATAAATTACAAAAATTGACCACATGAAAGAGTTCGCCCCCTATAGGGTCCCTTTTTCGATCCTCTTCATCCTGGCCAGGGTCTGTTGTTATTGTAAAGAGCTGTGGGTTTAACTGCCATCTGAACTAATTCCCGTAGCCCTCACAGTCTAGCGACAATCAGTGTCATTTAACAAATCAATGACTATATACATTTATTTATCTATATCTATACTATTATAAAATTGTCAAATATCAAATTTTGTAAATCTTACATAATTAGAAAATAACTAGTCAGATTGACTAATAAGGGTTTCTGAAACCAAATCCGTCAATGTTTGTTTGTTTGTTCGAGCTTCACGCAAAAATCAGTGGGTAGATTTTCGTCACACTATTACAGTTTTAAAAGTACTATTCCGATTTAAATACAGCGGTATGTTACATCATAATCGGTCCAGTAGAATTGAAGATACAGCTTGATCAAAAATAAAAAAGTTTTTGGTCTTTCTCAAGTCAATAGACGCGCGCGTGCCGCGGGCAATACTAATTAAACAAATATACTTCTATTTAACGAACATTAAACATATTTAGAGCAACAAATATACAGCGTTAGATGCCTTAGGGACATTAAATCAGCTTGTATCGAATCCTCTGCAAATGGCTGCGGTACGTCGATCTGAGTAGTTTTTCTTTAAATATTTCCGATTTACAAAAATTTTAAATTTACCAATTTTATAATTGTATAGATTATTTTATTATTCCCAATGGCTGACTCCTTGTGACCATGCGCTCAACGTATACACATGTTGTTTCGTGTGCAGTCCGTCCGTGCGGTGCGTTCCCACACGTAACTCGAGGTGCGATATCTAATTGCGTCTAATCGCCGTCGGTCTTGATCGAGTGGTCGTTTCCTCGAACAGGCGCAACAGTCGGATCATTGCAACACGATCAGGGGCGGTGTTACAGAGACACTTCCAGAAATTAAACGTGACTGAACATGTTTTCATCGCAAATACTATGAATGTAGGTCGTATTCAATTCGATATACAGAATGTTCGTACTATTCATAGCTCTAGGGATGTAAGTAAATTTGAAACTCGAACGAGAGTCCTTTACCTGCACTAGATGGCACATCAGTCGACTAGGATAATGGAAACGTTATATATCTACTCTGCTTAATATCTTTCTAAGAACCTGTTTATAATAATGCTATAAGAGTTATCTAGGCGCGTCGGAACCTAACAGTCCAACTATCTAAAACATTTTCAGACCTTAACTAAAAAATATTAAAATTGTTAACCCGTATTCTTCGTAAGCATTGCTTAATCGAAACGTCGGTTTTACCTTCAGTCCCATCATTTGCGAGCACCTTAGTAGAAATATGCAGTATTGATCATAAAGGATTATTCGAGTACATGTTAAAGTTTTAAACAAACAATGGAGAAGAAAAACTTCGTGTGGAAACTTGCATGCCCATACGGGTTTGTGAAGTCTGCGAAATTTTTAAGTACTTTCAATGAAATTTTATAGAAAATTCCAAATACCGATTCTGTACTGCTCTTATTGTCTGGTACGCCTGTAAGAGAAATGTTGTTTCTCGCTTTCTATTCGTTATAGAACTTCGGGAGACACTATATTCAATAGACCTTTACTAGTTTAATCCGAAAACTCCATCAAAATAAAAAAGTCCCTTGTTTTTTAAAATTTCCCTGCTGCGCACCAGGCCAGCGTAGTAGATTATGGCCTAATCCCCCTCCGGATTAGTGGATGTCCGTACCCCTTTAATGGGGACAACAAATGTTTTAAAAGGAGCCCTCTGACTCGAAAGAGCACCATACTCGTACCTCAAACCAAGTGTTAGTAATGGTACAATGAGATGTTTTCGCGCGGCGTTCCGCTCGACCGCGGGCACTTTCCATCTCGGTCGTGTTCGGGGCGACACCCTGGCCTGGCCTAGTGCCACACATGGCCGCCGCACAGTACGTGATGTCATGTCTACACACCTGACGTTGTGACGTCCTGTTCTATAGACGGTGAATGTGGCACACTTAATCCGCGCACCGTCGGATTGTTTTTTTTTGCTTTTCTTACATTTATTAACACCTATTCGTCCGCCGGATGACAATTCGTCACTTCGCAAACAACCACCCGCAGCCAAATGACGAAAATTCGTCATTTGTATATTAAAGAATATAATTAATTCTTTTTATACGGACCATATCATTTCTATATAGGAATTATTTAACAAAATAAATATCGTTACAAGTTCACACAAGTAATTAATTTACACAGTTTATTCCTAAATGTTATGAAAAATTTTAACAAATTAATAAAATAAACTTATACTCTTAATATAATGATACAACAGAGCAAATATTCATAATTTAAGTGTTGCAATATTGTACGTGTCGAACTAAAGTTGACATCCTACCCGCCCCGTATTAGTTTTATTCCGTATTACAGTCTGGTAGTTGTTTTTTTTTCTATACACCATAACATTTCTACAGATAGTATTGAAAAATGCCGGCAATTAATTGGTGAATGGCAGTGCAAAAAATTACCGAACGGACATGTGTTAAAAATAATAAAATCATCGTAATCATCTTGTCCTTATTTTTAAGTATGTTGCAATAGTATATTAGTTTATTATAATATTTGAGTTTGTTATTATATATTAATTTCTTGTATTTCTATATGTGTATTTGTATGTAATAACCGTTTTGTTCTCTCATCTCAATTCACATTTTCTTTTCGTCTGTCAATGGACCTACTATTTTTTATCTCTGCACTACCCTAAGGTTGACCGCTAGAAAATGCCTAAGGCATTAAGTCCATATTATATGTATACGTGTAAAATAAATAAAACTAATGTCAAAAGTTATTTTATGATGCTTTTTTCTTCATATATCTAACTGTCGTTTGTGTCTTTCTTCACGCCTTAACCGCTCAACTAATTGTGATGTTATTCTGTAAGTTTTGCCAACTTACATGGAATTATTTGCGACATAAGCACAGTGCAGGATGAAGCTAACCCAAACTAGGTCCCGCTTCATATCAAGATAAAAAAATTTGTTGAAGAAGAGAGGTTAAAAAAATAGCTAAGAAAAACGCTTTTATATAAATATGAACTAAAAAATAGTTCTTTAAATGAATAAAAGAAATTTTATTGTATTATTATTATTCATTAAATATTATAGAAATTAGAGATATTAAAGGTTATTTCTTATTTAAGTAAAAAATATATATTCCTCCGCTTAAAAAATCAAATAAAATGATTGAAAAAAAAATTATAAAATTGTTGTAAAATTTAAGTTGAGAACTACAGTGCCAAATAGACAATAACTTAAAAAAATATCAATGAATCTTTATGGTAAGACGAAACTTCGTACATTTTTTTATAAATACATAAAAATGTAAAAGGAAAGGAAAAATACCTGCCGTGCGCGTACCCTCAAATACCTTTATTAGGAAAGTGCGGAGTTTTGGCGGCAACCCGTGTCAAACATCTCTTGAAGTTTTATTTTAACACTTTATATTACATAGTTTATTGTGAAGTCCAATATATAAATTTGGTGATTTTTTGTATGTTAATCGTAAATAATCTTGAACTGTATTAAAATATTGGACTAAAACTGTGGATAAAATACCAAAAGTGACCGTATTTTTTCAAGGCAAGCCTGCAAAAGCTCTTATCCAGTTAATGTGGTAATCTTCGGATTAACGTCAAAACATACAAAACGCAATAAAATTTGACACACCGTTATTTTATTGTTAAACTGACGAAAGTATATATTAAAATGATGACTTGGCTTAGTTAAAAAAAAATAGGAAATTACATTATAATGCCGACAGACGGCGTTAAACATAAATAATAACAGTTACAAGAAAAGTTTGTATGAATAATATAGGTATGTACATATGCGCCGCCCATCCTGTTCATGAGTCTAATCTTCCTGCTTTGACATACATTCTTCTTTCAACAGTCTTAAACGTAGCTGCCGGAAAAGCTCCAATGCAAGTCTCTACGGCCATGGGAGGAGTGCCCCAACGGGCCTTGGACGGAAGCACCTCTTCAGCTTACAACCCGGACACCTGCACTTTGACCAAGGAAGAGCGCGTGCCCTGGTGGTACGTCAACCTTTTGGAGCCCTACATGGTGCAACTGGTGCGATTGGACTTCGGCAAGCCTTGTTGTAGTAAGTGATACCCTTTATCTTCATCCCCAGTCCATATTTGTCCTCAGCCGCACGGACCTCCCCTAATCAGGAGGGGGATTAGGCCGTAGTCTACCGCGCTGGCCTAGTGCGGGCTGATAGTCTTCACACACCCATGCGGGCATGCAGGTTTCCTCACGAAGTTATCCTTCTCCGTTGAGTACATTGGTGTCTACAATGTACAACGTACATGAATCAGAAATAACTCAGTGGTACGGGCCCAGGATCGAAGTCGTGACCTTTCGATCGTAAGCCGTGTCTATAACCACTACACCACCATTGTACTCTTTCTCTTACTCCTAATGAAATATATAGCCGAATCAACTTGGAGAAATATAAATAAATAAATAATATAAATAAATAAACAACTATTTCAAATATGTATATTTTTTATTTTTACTGGTAGGTACTTAATATTATACATATTGAACATATTATGTATAACTAACTTCCAATGCTACTTATAAGCGATTGATGTGAAAGTGCGGGTCACGCGGTAACTAGTGCAAACCGGTTTATTCCGGTTTTAATCACTCTGTGTACAAACACTACTACAGACGCAAAAACATCTCCAAGCTGATTTATCTTCATTTAAATGATGTGAATAAATTGAAACGGGTGGTAACTGACTTGATTCTGCTGCGTCTGTGTGGTGCAAGGCGAAGAGGCGAGGTGCTTATGAATGATTCATGTCAGCCCACAGACGGTCACTGCTAGGAATTGGTCTACTCTAATGATCACCACATTGAGCGGCTCTAAACCGCTCACATCCACCGATTGCCCGCGACCTTCACCAGGTCATCGGTCTACCTAGTCAGGGGTCTACCCGCACTACGCTTTCCGGTTTGAATTCGCCACTGCAGCACTTAGGATCCCAATGCTCATCGGTTCTGCGAGCTCGCAGTGGCAATGGGTAGGGCGCATAGCTGTGTGGCCCACCCACTGCCACTTCAGTTTTGTAATCCTTTGAACTACGTCGGCGACTGTAGTTCTCCTGCGGATTATCTCATTACGAATCCTGTCTCGCCGGGAAATTGCAAGCATATCTCTTTTCATTGTTCGCTGCGTTCGCTTCTGACAAATATCTAATTAAAATTGTACAAAATCTTAACGAAAGTAATCGTCTTTGTTCGTTTTGAGTATATTATCAAAATAGTCTACCGATATTTTAGGTGGCATTGCATTGTGTTCCTACTGGTGATGTGACAGGTGTTATTCCAAATTTTAATTAATACAAGCAATCTAATTTACAATTAAGTCTGTTTTTGTGCGGCAGATTGGGACCGCATAAAAGAAATCACACATAAAGAAATATATTCAGAAATTTCATAAATAATTATAACTAAATTTTTTTTTACAAAATATTAGACAAAAATCGCAAAAAAAATCGCATAAAAAAGGTCTATTTAGTATGTTGCGTTAAGATTGAATCAACTTCAGCTGGTGAAGTCTATGAGACCATATCGATAGAAGAAAACTTATTTACTGTAAATCGCCAAAATTAAAAGCCTTTTCACTAGAACCAAGAAATCGTCGCATAATTAGAATAAAAATTATTACATTTTATCCACATATGTTATATGGATACTTTTTGCCATAAATTTCCATGTGGGTAATTTATCTAGTTATACCCCTCCTGATAAGGGGAGGCTTGTGCCCCTGTAGTAGGGACGATTATGGACTCGTGATGATCATATCTGGTTAAAAAGTTATATTTTTCTCTAATTTTTGGGACGGTTTTTTTGGTTGTAGTGAAAAATTTTGTTTCAGCTACTTACAGCAAATATGTTTTCTTCCGTCGATATGAATACCTTGTAGCTATTAAACCGTTAAAGTTAAAACACATCTACATTTAGCATTTGATTTTCTTCTTCGTCAAGTTTCGGGAACGTTTTTCAACGCCCTTCCGATATCAACGGGAAAGTGTTTCTAAGAATTCTCATTGTTATTGTACCTGGCTTTCAAATTTCATACATCGTTAAATTAAATGACAGTTGCCGAAAATGGTTTGCCTTTGTTATTGCTCAAAAGCATTTTAAACTAGTTACTTACCCGCGGCCTAGCTCGCGGTGATGTCTTTAAATACATGTGAAAGACCTTTGAAAATACAATTATTTCTATCCCTCAGGAACAGATTTTTCGGAAGAAAATGTACCCTATGTTTTGATCTGTATTCCTAACAATGTGTGTACAAAATTTCATGATGATAGGTTGAGTAGTTATGGCGTAAAAGCGTAACAACAAACAAACTCACATTTATATTTATAATATTAGTTACGATTGAGGACAAACCGCATATAGTATATATCTCAGAACTCCATTCTATTCCCACCTTTATAAACTTGTGGCAAACGCGTCCACACAAGTCAACAATACTTGCTAAACTGATGTTTTCGCTCGTCGAGCGAGAACATTTCAAGAAGCAGTGATTAACTCTGCAACACGCCATGTTGCCAGCAACTCAGCAACACATTGATTCGACTTTGTTTATAAACAAATGTTTACCATGAATACGGGGCTTAAAGTGACAACTTTCCAACAATGATTTATTATAAACCTGGCCCGCCCAAAAGCACCGCTGTGATTATGTTGAATTGTTAACGGCTGATGGCAATCTGCAAATAACCATTCGCCGCAGTGAAAGTTTACTAAAGGTACATAGGTTTGAAAGTTCTTGGCTCTGCTTTTACCAATAAACAGTTTACCACAATTCCACAGTTTTATATTTTATATAGTTGAGCATCGCCTGCGATAACCGACGACGCTACTTCCCCTATACGTATAGGCGCTATCCTACGTAAAATATGCAGGGATTCACATATAATAATAAATCAAATACATATATGCATTCACACCGGTATTCTACAGGGGTGAGCAGAGACCACAGTTCACCTCATTACATGGCACACCTCTCTCGCCTCATCTTAAGTAAAATACATTGAATGTTTCTTTCTGTTACTTCAATGTATATTCGAAGAATTGGAAAATTTACTTCGCAGTAAAGAGGAATCCCTGAAAACGCTCCAGTAAACCAGTTTCGCGTGATCGCGTAAACTAAACGAGAATATTGTTGATTCCCGTGGTCCCGCAAGTAATTCGTTGCCGTACTGTAAGTGATAATACTGTGGCATACATTAAAATACCCACAGTAGAAACCTTCGCTTCACTAAAACTCTACTCCTGTGTCCTTCTAACAGTTCTAATTTTGTTAGTTCTTCTTTCTTAGTCTAATCAGATTAGAATGCTTTCCCCGCCGAAGTCAGGATGTGTATCTTCCGTGAAGCAATTAAAGCGACAGTTCATAAACTTCCAGGAATTAGCAGAATCAGAATCACTGTTATGTATTACTATTATTATTTTTATGTATTACTAGCATCTGGCCGCGGCTCACCCCGCGTAAATGTCGGTTTTTCGCTATATGAGAAATCCCGAAACAATCATAGATTTATATAAAAAGCCATAAAACCACTTTTAATTGAGCTCTCGTACTTTAACGGCGGCTACTAAAACAAGGATCAAGTATCTTCAGTCCTACTGCACTAATTTTGATGAAACATACCACAGTATTTAAGTCGGAATAGTACCTTTAAGACTAACCGTTTAACCAAAATCTACCCGCTGGTTTTTGCGTGAAGTCCGAACAAACAAACAAACATCGATAGATTTGGTTTTAGAAGCCTTTAATTAGTCGACCTGAGTATTTCTTTTTTAAATGTCTTTGTTTTTTGAAAATTTGTCATTTAAATATTCTCTAATAATTTAGATAGATACTAATACATAACATAGTCTATACTATTATAAAATTGTAAAAGCTAGTATTATATAAATTAGCTTTTACCCGCGATTTCACCTGAGTGAAATTTTAGCGATGTAAGTTTTTTCACCTACCTACTACTACCTTACTGCTCCCAGGTATAAAATAAATTATTATAAAACTATACGTTATAAAATTGTTAAATATCAAATTTTGTATATCAAATGTATTAAAAAAAAAAACAACTCAGAACGTCTAATTAAGGGCTTCTGTAACCAAATCCGTCGATGTGTGATTGTTTGTTCGAACTTGATACAAAAACCAGCGGATAGATTTTGGTCAAACTACTAGTCTTAAAGCTACTATTCCGACTTTAGTACTGCGGCATGTTTCATCATAGTCTGTTTTAGTAGCCTTTAAGTTACGAGAGCTAAAAGTAGCTAAAAGTGGTTCGAAAGCTTTATATATAAATCTACAATTGTCTCGAGATTTCCCATGTAGCGGAAAACCGACATTCACACGGGCGGAGCCGCGTGCAAAAGCTAGTAACCAATATTTTTATATTGTATTTAGGGCCTGAAGGACCCTCAATTAATAATCGGGGATAATATTATTTCTGTACCTATTCACACCTGGTAACACTCTATCATTAGCATTATTTGGCATAGAAAGACAGGTTTCCAGGGCCGTTATAGTGAAGAAAAAACATTAATAGTATTTAGACATTTTTTTTCCAAGGATATCGCATTAAAACTATTTTTTTCACAGGTGATAATAAACCGGGAGTGATCATCGTTAGGGTTGGAAACAATCGACCTGATTTAGGCACCAATCCTGTCTGCAACCGCTACATTGGCTACATTGAAGAAGGAAAACCGCTTTTCTTGCCATGCAACCCTCCAATGCCGGGAGCATTTGTTAGCGTTCACTTAGAAGCCGCAAGCCCAACTCAATTATCCATATGCGAAATTTTCGTATATACGGATCAAGCATTACCCATTGAAATGTATGTAAATTTTTATTTATGCTTAATATTTAAGAGCTAAAACTTGTTTGTAAGTTTATTTATAGTGGGTAATCTCCGCGACTAAACATCCAATTCCAAAAACTTTAATAAAGCTACATTATTCCTGAATGCTACAGGCTATAAATTATATTTATATCATGCATATCAGGCGAGCTGTCACAATGATTGTCTGACAAATTGGAAAGGTTCGGAAACAAACGTTGTAACAACCCCTCTATTCAGCGTGATTTAAAATTGAATGTTATAAAATGACACCGTCAGTTCGTCGACCAATACGTCAAATTTCTCGCGGGAGCGAAAAGTGGGCCACGGATAAACACTTTGCCACATTAAAGGATCGTAGCAAATGGAAAGAAATGGTCTCTGCCTATCCCAATTCTTCATTAGTATAGTGGTCAGTATCCCCGCTTACAACGCGGACCTGGATTCGATTCCCCGCCGAAGAGCCTGGATAAAAGGCGTGACTGTATGCATGTATGTCTTTTTCTACTTGGTTATTAATCCCGAGCTCAGAATCCATTGGGTTCAGGGTCCGCCTTCCTGCTAAGTTTCCTCCACTTTGCTCGGTCTTTGACATCCTCAATCGTAAGTCCACTGGCTTCCATGTCCTTGGACACAACATCCAGCCAGCGCTTCTTAAGGTGGCCTCGAGATCGTGCTCCAAGGACAGCCATATCGAGGCACCTCATAACGACGTAGTCTCTGGGCCGGCGCGTTACGCGACCGAACCATCTCAGACGACTCTCCTGGAGCTTATCTACCACGTCACGTACGCCGACTGTATGTATATATGTATGTATATACATGTATGTATGTATATTTAAAGGTGCCCGCAGTTCAGAGACCTGCCACCGGGAAGTGTCGCCACGTACAACGGCAAGTGCTACATATTCTACGACAGACAGGTCGCCACGTTCAAGGACGCCCTCAACTTCTGCCGCTCTAGAGAAGGTACCCTGATAGATGAGAGCAACCCGGCGCTGCAAGGCTTCATCAGTTGGGAGCTGTGGAGACGTCACCGGTGAGTTCTTTTACACTCTTTGTATTAGCTTGAATTGCATGTATGGATTTCCAGATGAGCGAATAAATTTGTTCGTTAAAGTTTTCTGTACAGAATTTTTTTGACAGCCAATCTATGGATTTCAACTTAACATCAGCCCGTTGAAATCCAATGCTGATTATGAGCTCCCTCCCTAAAAAAAGTGGGACTGGCAGGCGTCTTCGAGGTCGCAGTGGTTTTTGATTGGATAACAGGATAGTGGTGCTGCCCGATATCTTGGTACATCTCTCAGCTGGTTTTCTCAACATCCACGGGAGGAGATGGAGTGACGCTATTATTATACTAGCGTCACATAGCATTTTTACAGATTTCAGCTTATCGTAATGCCCTCAACAAGGCGAGGCGAGTGCCTCGACGAATTTCGACCCTATAGTATTCTTTGTACTGCCCCAGTTGTACCTGGACTCGGTCCTCTTAACACAGATTATTTAACACTGACCGCCGTGTCGGTCATATATAACCGGCCAGTTTCTCCTGAGATGCCACGGCGGTCATTGGTGACCGGGTGACTGGAGCGCTTGAACTTTTTACAATTGTAAAAAGAACTAAAATAAAATTTACAATTAATGTATTTGAATATGAGCGATATATAGAAGACACTTTGAAACAAAAAGTGCCCTATTGAACAATTTAACTTTTTCATTAGAACAACAATATGGTATATTAGAACAAATCTTGCGTCAACAAAAATAATTCCGTAACGTCCTGGGCAAAACATGATTTCGCCGCGGCAGTCAAAGTGCAGCGGCAGTACCGTCAGCATTAGGCTCTATATTAGCTTAAGAGAGAAGATTACGTGATTACGAGAAGATTACGTGAAGAGCCAATAATATAGCACTGTTTAAAATTTTTACTGCCTTCATATTTATCTATCTATATCTATACCACTTTAAAGTTGTTAAATGTCTAATTATATAAATCAAAGATATTTAACAAGAACTACTCGATCGACTAATTAAGGGCTTCTGAAACCGAATCGTGAAATTGTAAACCAGCGGGTAAATTTTGGTTAAACTGTTACAGTCTTAAAGGTACTGTTCCGACTATATATTCGCCCAATAGAATTAAAATACAGCTTGATCCTTGTTTTAGTAGCCGCCGCTAAGGTAGGGAAGCTCAAGTAAAAGTGGTACTAAGGCTATTTAAAAAAATTATTTAATAAATAATAATTAAATAAATAAATATAAATTATTTTATTAAATAAATAATTTAATAAAATAATTTATATAAATCTATGATTGTTTCGGGAATTACCCATTTAGCGGAGCCGCGGAAAAAACTAGTTCTTGTATAATTCTCTTAGACTTTAACAGCCTAATGTATGTTTTAAATTATTGTGCGCAATATACCATAATCATAATATAATATTGATGTTTACCTCATAAGGATGGAATGTGTCGTCGTATAGAATACATGCGCTTGCGCATCTCATGCCATCCCTATAGTATCGTGTTGCTCTGCATAAGGCATCAATAATTGCACGTAAGTGCTATAAACGCTTACTTAGCAGATAATAGCACGATTCTTATTAAGATCAACATGTTTAAACATGTCTCAAAGTAACGAGCATTTATTACTTTGGAATTTAGTCGATCAGCATAAATCGTCACTGTTTATACTTAAAGTTCGTCACTCTCATAATTATTATTATAAAATTGAGGACCTTGCGGCAAAAGGGATGGCAGATCTAAATTTTAGCCGTTACTCTTTTAACTGTAAAAAAATCGTAGTTATTCTAAAACTTATTTATTTACCTTATAATCTTTAATAAAATTTATACTATAATTGTAAGACATAAGGGTAACAATTAATTATTTGACACACTCGTTTTATTTGAATACCCGAATGTTTTGAAATTTGGACTTGCCTCCTCTTTGCTGCAAGGTCCTCAATTATAAAACATAATTGGTGCTAATTTTGCTGTAACAGAACTTAACAAAATTTAGTCTCTCTCTCTCTCTACCTTTTTCTAATGTCAATCGCCAAAACGAGATAGCAAATATTTAGAGCGAGTACCGACAACATTTCTGTTAAACGGTTCATAAAAATGTTGCGTTTTTGCGTATCTTTAATCTGTATGTTCCGAGATGGCGTCTAAATCTTTTTGACGTTTCTAAACGAAACTGACATCACCAAAATTGTAGCTGTCTCGTTTTGGCGTTTGAAATTAGAAAAAGATAGAGAGAGACTAAATTTAAGTTCTGTTACCGTAGAATTACCACCATTGTCTGTACAGTGAAGATATTTCAAAAAATTTAACTCGACTAATTAAGGGCTTCTGAAACCTGATCTCCGTTTCAGTAGCCGTCATTACGGTACGAGAGCTCAAGTAGGAATGGTTAACGGACTTTTTTTGTAAATCTATAATTATTTCTGGATTTTCTATTTATCACGAAAACCGACATTCGCTCGGGCCTAGTCGCGGGTGAAACTTAGTGTTAATATATCTGCATACAAAAATTGATTTATGCTTAGCGATTGTTAAATTGTTTTAAAATATTTTCTTGTGTATCTTCGTTGTTCAATGTGAACTGATGTTTAATATATTCTATGTTCTTAAATCGTATTGAGATAGAACTTTGGATAAGTCAAATAACACACTATTTTAACTAACATTATAAAAAATATATCTACGTCATTTAACGTATAATAACGTATAATTTAATCTATAATTATTTTCCTTTAATCACGAAAATTGACATACACGCGGGCGGAGCCGCAGCTGGAACCTTGTTCGAACTGACACTGAAGGCTAATAACTGGCAAACAGTCTTGTACTTTCACGACCTAAAACTTAATACTGTTCAACGATTTTCCAAGCGACTGGATCCCATCAAATTATCTATGATTACAGCGCGATCGCATCACTTTCGTCACCGTTCGACATAACAACTCGCTATGGCAAATCGGAGCCGGCAGTACCGTTGTTAGTGGCCTATTATCATTCGTTCAATCGTTCGTACCGATCATTCAACACACGCGGCGCGCTGCCACATCGGCAGACCGTTACTGTCTACCAGGTTCCTCCCCGCGTGAATGTCGGTTTTCGCGCTCAACAGAAAATCCAGAATTATAGATTTACAAAAAAATATCCATTAACTATTCCTACTTGAGCTCTCGTACCGTAATGGCGGCTACTTAAACAGAGGCCAGGCTGTGTCTTAATTCTACTTGATCAATTTTGATGAAAGATGCTGCAGTATAAGTTGGAACAGTACTTTGAAGACTGCAGCAGTGCGCCCAAAATCATTCCGTTAGTCCTTGCGTGAAGCTCGGACAAACAAACAAACAGACACGAAGACAACAAAAGACGATTCCTGTTTCTGAAGCCCTTAATAGTCGGTCCGAGCTATTTTTATTTTTTAATTATCCTTAATGTATGGACAATGATGTTTTAGAATTTTATAATAATAATATACTAGCTTATGCTAGGTTTTCCGCTATATGGAAAATTCCGAAACTATCATAGAATTATATAGAAAGCCACGGAATCGTGCGTGATGCTCGAACAAACAAACAAACAAACATCGAGGAATTTGCTTTCAAAAGCTCTTAATTAGTCGATCTGAGTAGTTTCTTTTTAATAATTTATGATTTACAAAATTTGACATTTAATAACAGTATAGATAGAATAGAACAGACAAGACGGATCGGTCAAGAGGCGCCGAATGTTTCTCATGATACTGGCAAACAGTTTGCGTACTGCGCTGCGTGTTGCGTTTATGTACTATCAACAAACTTGGCGCGTGACCGGCATAAGGCTGCATTTCGTGTGCAGTGACCGACGGCTACTATATAAGAATTAGTTTCATTACAGTTACTGGTTGCAAGCGAAAAAGTTTTGAAACTGGGCATGCTCCAAATTGGTTGATAGCACATGCATCTATCTTCATTTAGAACTTTTGCTGATACGCAGTCTCCACTCTAGGACTCGTCTCCATAGGCCTCCAGTCCTCCGGTCCTTCGGCAGACATAATCGGCCCATTGCCTCTTCAGCTGATAATTATTCAAACTCGTACTAACTAAATTTCCAATATTTCGTGGCGAAACGGTGGGTGGACTTGGATTTATTCCGTAAAGTACCTCAGCACTTTGAAGTACTCACGACGAAATTATCCACACAAGTCGTCATTTCTAAACTATTACATTCCATCTATCATCGAACCATTTGAGAAACCGTCTTAACAGTCGCCAGTGTTAAATGTTGTACCTAGCCATAACTGTATGATATACTTCCCTACCAAGGCCCAACCCTCCTTCAAGGTACCGGCTGGAATGTAAACATTCACCAAATTTCTCTGGCAACGCTGTAAATGCCATCTACGATGATAGCTAGTATCATTTAAAAAAATGTTACATCACTATGTTACTTCACGTAATAGTATTGTTTCAAAGCCCGATGCGCGATGACCAGGAGACCTGCGCTTGCGCAATCGATCAACAATCATTTGTTAATGTATTATTGAAGTACCAATCGGTAGTGACAAGCACAGCGTATTGGTGAAACAATCTCATCTTGTTTTTGGTTGTCCGTAATAACTTATTTCAAAGTAAAATAGACCAATTTACTTGTAATAACATTAAATATTAATTATATAAATAAAGAATAAACATGTGTTAATATGTTGCAGATATATAAAATTTTCACTAATTTAACCCCTTTTTTTGTAACCCAAACGACAACTTAAGCTCTCATACAAATGCTGACTGTCCCAAAATACTAGTCAGGGTCTCTATTATAGAGCCTAGTTCTGTCCTCAGCCCTAAATGTAGCAATATAATACATTGAAGCCCTCAGCCCTTTATCTGTACTATTCTAAAAATTGATAAATGTCAAATTTTGTAAATCAAAGATAATTAAGGGCTTCCGAAATCATATCCGTCGATATTCGTTTGTTTGTGCTTCACGTAAAAACCAGTCCAAGTTCCAAAATCGGTCCAGTAGAATTGGGCTTATAGCTTGATTCCTGTTTTAGTAGCCGTCGTTGAGGTACGAGAGTTCAACTAAAAGTGGTTCCAAGGTTTTTTATTTAAATCTATGTGTGTTTCGGGATTTCTCTTGTAGCGGAGAACAGACATTCACGCGGGTGAAGCCGCGAGCATAAGCTAGTAAAATATCATAGTTTAATATTATTTATTTATAAACAGTACAAAAAAATAGAGTAATATGATAATATTTTTTAAGCACAGCATCTCACAGTTACAAAATAAAGTTGTGATTCACCCATGTACAAAGAAGAAGACTATCTCAGAAAAGGTTAAGTTCTTAGCACCATTAATCGACGAAAGTATAGTAAAAGATGTGTGAATATGGATAAGGCGAGATAAGTGTGTCAAGATCGTAGTATAATAATAATAATGCCTTTATTCAAATCAAAAATTTTACATAATTAGGGGCGCAAGTTCGGAATTTTCTTTTAAGTGGAATTTCACCTGTGCCAAAAAATTCCGCTCTTCCATATCCATAATTAACGGCTAAGTAACAATAAAGTAACTGTAAACTTGTGGTAACCTTTAACTACTTAATTTAGTTATTTTTACTGCTAATTATACTAACAATATATAAATAATAAATTAGAATTATAAACAAAATTAACCTATAGTAAAAAACAGAAAAATAACGCTCAACAAATCAGTACGATGTCGACATGGATTCACCTGGCTGATATTAAAATCGATTCTACTGAATCATACGACAAGGATTTTGATCCATTTTGTGACCGATAATTTGCAGTCGTGAGTTATCATGGTGTAGATATTCAGGATTCTATTCACTTTGTTATATAAACGAGCAGACTGGGTTGGATATTGTCTGCCAGCAAAGTATGATCTTACAGGAGGGGTTCTGATTATATAGTCTCTTCGTCTTTTATCTAAAGTGGTATTGTCAAAGAGCAGATCCCTACATCTTCTTAAAATAGTGCGTAATATATTTAATTTGCTAACTGACAAGAAGCCGCACTCCTTATACAATTGCTCAGTAGAAAATCTTAACCTCTTAAAGTTTAGAACCTTCAAGAGTGCCCGCTGCGCTCTTTAAACCTCAAGAAATTTTACTTTGAAGCACCACCCCATATCATATAGGTATGCAATAGGTTATTATGTATAGGGCAATGGCTAGTGCGTATACACGTTCAATAACAGAACAGCCTGAACATCGGCGGTGTTGTCCTTATAGTTTACATATGTCACAACCAATCATATGTTAGGGTCCGTGATAAAATTCTTCAAAGTTATTATATATATTTATATATATATATATATATATATATATATATATATATATATATATATATATATAT
>WUAW01010824.1:62670-79722 GCA_017165845.1 Thaumetopoea pityocampa
CGATGTTTGTCTATACGAGCTTCATGCATAAACCAGCGGGTAGATTTTGATCAAACTATTACAGTTTTTATTTGTATAGATGATTTACTTAAGGTATAATGAAGTCGATATCAATGAACCAATTGAAAATGCTGTTTGATGCGCCATTGTCGCGTGATATCACGAGCCGTAATACAACCGTAAATTATACCAATGGCGCGCCGGTTCGGGCGGCGCGCGGCGCTCGAGATCGCTGAGACTTGTGACAGAACTTATGAACGAGACTCAATTAAATCAAGTTAGTTTCAAGTAAATAATGTTGAAATGTTTATAGTTCTTTAATTATTGTAAAAAAATAATGTTTGTATTTTTTTATTTAAATCAAAACAAAAAGTAATGACAACAAAAATGATCACAGAAAATATTTAAAAAAAGGATATTTTTTTCAAGTTTTCCTTTTTAAAGGGAAGGCAAAAGGATCTAAGCCCATATAGCCTTGTCTGTCGTAGTTATATTCGTAAGTCAATAAAATACTGGTGTATCTCATTTTATCGCTTCATAGGAATTTAGACGTCAATCCGACGAATACCACATTGACTGAGCATGAGTTTCCGCAGACCTTTTGTCTTGAAAAAAGACTGTCTATTTGCTATGTTATTCACAGTTTTATTCCAATGTTTCAATATTGTTCACGATTATTGACGATTAATATACAAAACAACACCAGTTTTATATATTAAACATCACAATATAAACTAATATAAAACGTTAAAATAAAACTTCAAGTGACGTTTACTCGGGTTATTGCCAAAACTCCTCATAAAAAGAATAAACTGCCAGTATGCAATGTCACAAACCCTCATTAGCACCTATTTATTATTTTTTCCTACCTCTTTTGCATTGCAAGTCAGTTATAAACGTCATTTTCAAAATAGTTCCGTTAAAAACATTACCAGATTGCGTTTCATTTTTGGTCCTATCAAATCTCACTGAAATTGATTTACAAAATTATGTGAAAATTATTTATTTTCGGGACATTATATTGATAAATTATTATTTAAACAAAAGTTTCAGGGGTATTAAATGGTGATGGCGTTGGATAAAGAGCAAATATTCAGTGAATTGGGTAATGTCGTCAGTCAGCTTCAGAGTGCCGACTGGTAATATAATCCATACTTACTATTATAAAATTGTTAAGTGTCAAATTTTGTAAACAATGATATATAAAAAACTGCTCAAATCGACTAATTTTTTTGAAATCAAATCCGTCAATGTTTGTTTGAACGAGCTTTACGCAAAAACCAACGGGTAGATTTGATCAAACTGTTACAGTCTTAAAGGTAGGTACTATTCCGACTTAAATACTGCGGCATGTTTCATCAAAATTCGATCTAATGGAAGTAATGATACAACTAGATACAAAACAGTAGCCGCCGTTAAGGTACGAATGCTCAAGTAAGTGGTTCTACGACTTTTTATGTATATCTATTATTGTTTCGAGATTTCCCATGTAGGCGAAAACTGATATTTGCGGGCGGAGCTGCGAGCAAAAGCTAGTTGTCTATATAAACTTGAAGATAATTGACAATGAAGTAGGCGCATGTGCGAAAGGAGACATTTTGTACCATACGATTTGCGTATTCAGTTTAACCCCACCTTACTGCAAATGTTACCATAAAACTGTACATTGAACGAGTAACCATACCTCTTATACAAGCCGTGCAGTACACGGTCATGTTATCCAGGGTCCACGGTTGTGTTATGGAGCTCCGTGACCGTAACCGAATCTGTTTTGTTTTTGTATTTTTAAGTAGATAATTAAAAATGAATAACTATAATAATTACTTATATGACTGCTTTTAATATCAAACGGGAACGTAGAAATAACGTCAAATCATTAACTATATGTATTTTACTTTTACAATCCCTTAAAAATACCACTTTGATCACGCAAAATGCCTTGAAAAAATACAGTCACTTTGCGATGTTAATCACAGTTTTATTCCAATGTTACAAAATTTACACAAAACAACACCAAATTTATATATTAAACATCACAATAAACTAACATAAAACATTAAAATAAAACTTCAAATGACGCTTCACTCGGGTTGGCGCCAAAACTGCCTTCAAACTTTAAAAGCAACCGAATTTAATCATAAACAATATTATTTCGTAATAAGAATTGAAACATTATTTCATTGTATCTATATTTAATTGTTAATTATCAAAGTAATATTAATCATGATATTATATTGAACGAATTGGAATATTCATAATTTATTTTACTAAATAAAACATTTTGGTGTTACTGAAAGCGGCATCTAGGTGATATCATTTACAACATGGCAACATGAAAACTAATGGCACTAATGTAGCTTTCTATGAAATGACACAAATGGCGTTATATACATTGCCAATTAAAGGATAATATAGTTTGACTTGTAGTGTAACTCATAGATAATACACTTATATAATAGACTAACTTTTGCCAGCGGATCTGCCCGCGTAAATGTTGGTTTTCCGCAACATAGGAAATTCCGACACGATTATAAAAAAACTATAACTACTTTTACTTGACCTCTCGTACCTAAGCGGCGACTACTAAAACAGGGATCAAGCTGTATCTTCTATTCTACTGGACCGATTTTGATGAAACATGCCGCATTAATTAAGCCGGAATAGTACTTTTAAGACTGTAATAGTTTAATCAAAATCTACCAGTTGGTTTTTGCGTGAAGCCCGAACAAACAAACAAACAAACATCGATGAATTTGGCTTCAGAAGCCCTCAATTAGTCGATCTGAGTAGATTGTTTTTAAACATCTTTGATTTTTGAAAATTCGACATTTAACAATTTTATAATAGTATAGATACGCCACTCGTAAAAAAACCTACCACACAGATTAGTTAATTGGATTACCTGCAGATGGAACTATTGTCTAGAAATGAAAATTTAAAATTAACAATTTCAAAAGATCGCCGTGTGGATTCGAACTCGTATCCCGTACCTCGACCTCGCCATTGGGCAATACGACCATTAATAGGCCTGTTGAAAATCTAAACCGCTAGATGCCAACATTTTTAGTCTCCGAGTAACACTATAGATGATGCTGCTAAGCCCTTTAATTTTTAGTCTCTGAGTAACACTATAGATGATGCTGCTAAGCCCTTTAATTTTTAGTCTCTGAGTAACACTATAGATGATGCTGCTAAGCCCTTTAATTTTTGTTCCGTACAATGTATTGCAGTTTCATTGGCATGGTGTAATTGCAGATTAGATGACGGGCTCAGGGCTGCGGTGGCTGTAACACTTGCGTCCGCTGCTGGAGATTATAACTACCCTTATAATTATAGGTTCCCAATAACAAATACCCACTCAAGTATTAGTATCTATTGTTATCAATGTAATACTGATTTTCGTAACAAACTAGGACGATAACGCTTCGTAACACTGTCAACAGATGACATTAAAAATGGTTTTGTGAAAATATCAGATAAAGAATTTCGAAAGGTCACGAACGGATGTATGGAGTATTGACATTAAGATGCAATAAACATGAACCCTGATAAATAGTCTGCACGATAGATCTTACCTTATTATGATATGATAATGTCCAACATGGATGCTACCAAGTAACCAACTATCAATCCCCTTATTATAATAGTTTTCTAATATTTTTGATACTAACATTTACTGATACTTTTATATGGAAAAAATTGACAGGTTACTAATAATTAGTCATATTTCTGTCAAAATTTAATTTACAAAATTTCCAGAGGAGCCGTTTCACAGCAATCGGGGTTTTTTTATAAATCAAATTCTTTTGAACATTAAATAATTCAAATATTATGTCAAATCACAAGTATATCACACCATTAAACACGAAAATTTTCAAGATTTATCAAGGATTGAATTAACGCCATGTTTAATCCTAAACAAAAGCCTCTAAATAAAAGATTAAAAAGAATGTCATCTATTTTAAAACTACATAAACTGCAATATACAATGCAATTTGATTGTTATCAAACTCAGGGTGTCCATTGTTAATGTCCAAAAAAAAATCCCCGACTTCCTGACCGTTTTTCAAATTTCCCTGACCAACTATATTCATTTTGAAGAAAAATAAGGTATATTTCGGACGCTCTCGCTTCAGGCTGTGATATCAGTCATGGTTGAGAGCGAAAGCGCCTGGGCAGCAGTTGCATTATTTGTATCAAGAGTATTGCCAGTTATATCACTGCAATTTGTTTCACAAAAAATATGCGTAATTGTGAAAGTTTCATTTCCCTTCTCTGATACCTATTTCGTTTTATTAAAGTCGTTCTGTTACACACCTAATATATTCATCTTACATATTAGGCTTATATAAAAGCAATCCATTTGGCTAGAAAAGGTTTGAAAGCCCCGTATTTAATGTCTTATTAAAAATAAGTTTTAATTAGATGCAGTCAGACAGAAAGGTCCAAATCTACACTTGAGTAAATTTTGAAGTATGTAATTGTAATGTTTATATTGTAAGTGTAAGGCATAATTAAAAAAAATCACTGAATTTACATTTTTATTTTCTAAATATGTATTGGAATTATTACGTAAGTACTTATATCAGCGTTTATGGAATAGATCTTTTCTCCTACTTCCAATTTATAATTTAAAATATAATGTAACTGTTAACAATCAACTTTTATCTTACTGTTTAACTGATTATATAATCTAACATTGAGCGCACATTAATGTGTGAGCTTTGTAAAAAAAACTTGAGAAAAAAATGAGAAGAAAAATCCTTATATAAAATATTATAATTATAATAAGACTAATGTGTGTCAGTCTGTTTGTCTGGTATATGAATCTAACTGACAAAGATCGTGTAGGACTACACGCACTATAACGCCTCATAATCTGTAGTCTGTTCAACTGGGTTTGAGACGAAAGGAAAAAAAACCATAAAAAGGTTGGTTTGTAGGTCACGTTTGATCAGTATAAAATTAATAATTTGACATAAAGATATAATACTATAATTGATATAGCTGTAGCTAGTATTGTGTTGAGCACATCTACATCATATTTGAATACCTCAAATATCTTTTTAGTCGATCTTTTACTCGTTATAAGATTTTGTTTCATTTAAATTATTTTTCAATATAAAGTTTACATGTAAATTAAGTTTAAAATCCCAAGTTTCCAAACGCTGCAACGTAATTTAATGACATCAAATTGAAGTGTAATAGTAGTGCTAATATTTTATGATGAAATGTGACATTTTGTAGTTGATCGGGTTATACTCGCCATTTTTATTGTCAATCAACTTGTTGATATGAGCGCGTTGTATTTATTGTATTTTTTTATTTTGTTAATTTTTTTGTTGTTTTTTTTTAACTTCTTAATGTTGTTATTTAGTTTTATTATTGCGTTTTATTTTTATTGAGTCGTGTTGTTAACGTCTCAAGCAGTGTCTGTAACTTTTCTTCGTCAAACTTTGAGAAACATTTCACTCTTTGTCTCAAGCCCATTTGAATAGACTATAGTAGCGTGTAGTGAAATAGATATATCGAGCTAACGTTTAATTACTTTATTCAAAATAATGCGCATTGAAAAAAACACCAATCACCACTAACACAAAGAAATAAACAAAAAATTGAGATCTAATAAATATGTAGGTAACTTATACTAACAATAGTCAACCTTTTAAAACGATCTAGAGTCCACATGGTGACTATAGTCTGGCTAATGAATGTTGACTGAAAAAGCGCAGAAATAAAAAAAAATACATCAATATGGCAACCCCATTATTGAAGAATACTTAGTACCTCGTAAAAATTAAATATTAGTGATGCTACTGATTGCTTGTGGTTCTCCCCGTTTTATTTTTTGCAAAATCCTCTGAATTTAAATAGATTTTTGCCTATTTCCGCGAAACATTTCATGTATAGTGGAGTGTATAATTTAATTTATATTTAGTAGTATATAACAAACTATTTTCTTTCTCTTCGATGTTGAAGCCTAGCTGATAAAAAACTAATGGTAGTGTTATAATCAGGTATATAGTCGCGTTTCATTATTATAACTTTTCCTATATTTTTATCGCTAAAAATATCCTGATATCGAGGGAAAATTTCTGAACGTTGGAACACTAAGTACACCATATAAAAAATTTGCAAATAATTTCGGTTTCTACTTTAATGGTGCCATCTTCCTTAAAATTACATAAATTGCAACATGGACTTTTATTCAAATGCCTAAGACAGATGGCGCGAAATATTTATCGTTTTGAAAAAATACAATTTGTGGCCATGCCTAATACGTTCCAGTACGATTTATTTAGCTTAACATATTTTTACTCGTAAAACTCATATTTTTGCATTTTAAATATAAATCAGTATTGGGACTATATTATATAGGCATTCGGATTAGATCGTTTCTAGTTGACTACGATCAGTTTATAAATACTACATATCGCTCATCCAATAGAACAATGACGTAATTACATTTTTGCAGTTTATCAGAAGAGGCGTTTCAATTTAAAAATGGATTATATCCATTTTGTAAATCATATCAATTATCATGATTTGTCATAATTTATTTATATATTATTATTAATAATTTGAGCATTTTCGAAAAAATCCATATTAAACAACAAATCATCCAAATTAAATACAAAGTGAAATTTTAACTTTTTTGCAATTACGTCATTCTATTGGATGACCGATATATATACACACATACATAAACTGTTAAAGTACTCTTCAGTAGGGCCATATTAATAGATCACATTTGGAATCTCTCAGCCTATTTAGAAAGGTTTATTAGTCAAACAAAGTAACTCGTAAAATTGTCTTATTTTTAAACGGTTTTATTGTATTATTATTATTAACACGCGAATTCTGATGGAAACCTCCTTCTGGCTACACGCGCCGCTTAGAAACGTTGATATTGCGGCATAGCAATGCAAAGCGCACTACTAACAGATACTAAATATAAATATATAGTTACTAAATTTACCCGAAACGGCTGTGTAAATATGCGACACAATATGATAGATCAGAAACATGGCCAGAAAAATGACTGGCCGAGTTGTCACATTTTGTGATACCTGCGAACGACAACCGTTTTTACGTATTTATAACAGTATTAGGGCCTTAATTCTGTAATAAATAACAAATAAATTAAGAAAAAAATACTTATTTTGTGCATTATTAACATCTTCAGGGACACTGGGCACATACGCACGTATGTGCCCAGTGTACAAGCAAAAATTTAAACGTATCAAAAAACTAGAGAAATCATACTGTCACTATGAAATCTCCCAACAAGAAATAAGTTATCCAATTGTGTCGTTCTAAGTGAAAAAATTAATAATATTGAATGGCCGAAGATTATTCTGATGAAGAGTCAAATCTGGCCTATTAAAATGGCCTATTACTTTACATTATCTAACACTACGTTAGGAAACCATCTTAATTTTTAAACTTTATTATACTCTAACATTAAATACATAGTAACATTAATTTTCTTTAGAATATATCTAGTAAAAATATATTCTTATATAAAATATTCCATATCGAACTCAAACTGTGACGATATAAGCCGACAAAGTCCGTGTGGCCACGCGCACTGTGTCGTCCCGTAGGCCGTGTGGCACGCACTGGCGATGACCTGGCGTCAGTTGGCAACGTCCGGAACCTCGACTAATCGATTCTGCAACTGAACCAACAAATACCATTTTTTTTCCTCATTAAGTATCTTATCCCCAGGGGAGAACCCCGCCGCACTAGCTCTTCTCTTTTGCGTATCCCGCACCACAAAGTGCGTGCGGTGCGCCTATGGAACTCACTTCCTCATTCTGTTCGGGATAGCTCTTCTCCGAGTGTTTTCAGGAAAAGAGTTAAGGAGCACTTTCTCTCAAAATGATATGTGTGTACGTATTTTAGTGTGTCTTGGTATTTGTATATATGTATGTTTGTGTGTGCTTCTATACTTAGTCACTAGTTCCTATTCTCCTTCGAATCTCAAATATTTTTACAAGGTTTGCTAGAAGAAAACTCAGTTTTTGAGGGAAGCCCGCCTTTGTACATTTTTTTTCTTTATTTACAAATGTATTTACCAGTTTGTGTTGTGCTTGTGTACAATAAAGAATAAATAAATTTCATGTACGGTCTATATTGTGGACACCAATGTACTCAACGGAGGAAGAAAACCTCGTGAGGAAACCTGCATACCCGCACCGATGTGTGGTCTACCAACCTGCACAAGGCCAGCTTGGCAGCCTACGGCCTCCTGATAAGGGGAGGTTGGTGCCCCTGTAGTGGAGACGAATATGGACTGGGAATGAATGGGCAAGCGGGTCGCCTGATACAAGTGATCACCGCTGCCCATGGACACCCTAACCACACCAAAGCGATCGCAGGTGCCTTGCCGGTCTTTAATAAAAGTGTAGGCTTATGTCTTGAAGGTCCTCAAGTGGTATCCAATTGGAAAATACCACTAGGAGCTCATTCCACAGGATGGTGATACGTGGAAAGAAATTGCGCAAGAAACGCACGGTGATAGATCGCCAACTATCAAAGTTATGACACTGAAATTTTAGACATGTGCGGTGATAAAATTCAGCGGCTAGAATCAGTACATAAAGCAATTCCTCGGAACACTCCCCATGACAGATACGATAGAAGATACAAAGAGATGCTGTCTCCCCGTAGATTTTGATAAGTGAGAGATATAAATGGCGCCACTCTCCATTTTTATCCGACTGCGCCACGAAGGTTATGTTTTTCGAGTGTCTGTATGTATATTTCTTTGGTACGCTCTCTAGCCTAAACGGCTTGAAGGATTTTAGCTTGAGAGCTGTCGTTAGATTCGTCTTACCTGTGAGAGTGACACTGGGTATAATAAAATTAAAAAAAAAATACATTTTTTCACACAGTCGGTTTTTTTTCAATAATTAAGTTATTTACAAAAATGGTAGCACGACGTTTAGGAGCAACAGTGACACTGTTCGTATATTCACCAAACACGTTACGCTAAAACCACGGATAATAAATAAGATAGCCGATGGAGAGATCTGTAAGGAAACCCCAAACAGTATCGTTACGTTAACGCACTCCTACTGCACGGACAGTGGCGCCTTTGCTTTTGCACGCCTACATAGTACGGTGGGAAATATTGTAGATACTCGTACACATTCGATTTCTAGCACCGGATTAGAATTCCCTATATCTTGGGTACTACACAACCGTACATATTATTAAATGTAAATACTAACACATAATATAAATAAATATTCATGAGTCTGATATAAACATTCGTGCTCATCAGTTCGTCCCTATCGGGTTTCGTACCCGATAATACATATCCTAATCGTCATTTATTATAAAGAGCAAGGCTCGGAAACCGGTTAAATTTTCAAATCGGTTTGGTCATAAGTACATGGGAAAATAATACTTTTTTTAACAACTCCCGCATTAGGTTTAATTCCTGTGTCGCGGGGACATTTCAAACATTCAACTAACGGGAACACAGAACACCCAGACTCAGAACAACAATTTGTGGTTCACACAAAGTTGTTGTCCCGTGTGGGGATCGAATCCACAACACTCGACAGCGCAGTGGAAAAACGACTACTTAAACCACTGCGCCATCCGTGCAATCAATAATTTCGGTTCGGTTACTTGACACCGGTTATTCTGCAAAGTGTTCTAAGGTAAGAGTTCATTGACCGTTATTAACCGGTATATCCTTGAAATTTCTTTGATGTCACGCCGCCGAGAATAGAAGCTCTTGAGAGAGTGCTATTCTATCCGCCGCGTTTGACTTTAACCGATATATTTCGGTTATAGATCGAAATACTTCTTTCTGAACGAAAACGACATAGGAAACCGTCAAAAACCTTTATTAACCGGTATATTTTAAACGGGTTCCGAGTCTTGAATTTGAGAGTTTTGAAAAAAATCTTGCAGAGTTTGTCAACACGTGAAAATTTTTTGAAGATTAAGTAAAATAAAAATAATTAAAAGACGGTGTTGAATGTGATTTGAAAGTACCTGTACTATGGCGGTTTTGAGTTCGTCCATAGTCAGCGATATGACCACATGTAACGACCAGGATGACTCGGCATCAACTTCTGTGTAGAAATCCAAATACCTGAGCGCATGTTGTAAGCACATGGGTGACTGCTTGTCAGCAACATCCACCACCTGTTCCAATACAATCACCAGATATGCAAACCGTACAAGTGATGTTACAGCCACACTACCCTTTTCGTATACCGCCTGTTACTGCAATAATTATGGCATTAAATTACCGCGCGTTATGCGAAGTGGGGCGGTTACACTAAAGTTTACCTACATGTGACAATGGATTAGACGGCAGTGTTGCGGCTACACTACCTTTACTGTCTACCGACTGTTACCGAGATAATTATGGCATTAAATTACCGGGCGAAGTGATTTGTTTAAACTAGTTTACCTACATATGACAATGAATTAAACGGTAGTGCTACAGCCACACTACCTTTACAGTCTACAGCTTGTTACCGCAATAATTATGGCATTACATTGCATGAAGCGGTGCGGTTACACTACAGTTTACCTAGATATTACAATGAACTAGGCGGTAAAATATATCATTTTTCAAGATGGAGGTTAATCTGTAGTATAATATCATCTATGGTACTCGGAAATGATAAACATTGTTTGATTCGACGTCAAGCATTCCTCTGCCGGGTATCCCATAGACGTGGTTCAGATTGGATATATGGTTCTATTCACACGTGCGTTTCCGATACTCGTGTCGCACACTGAACAAACGGTAGTGTGGCCACACAGGCATTATTTAGGGCGGTAATCTTTTTTTGATGTGCAAAAAAAAAACCGCCACCGGAGCTATTACCTACCGCCATATGCCATATTGATTGCAATTGTAAAATTATGGCCATAAATCGTGGCTACACCTAGGTATTATTTTAATTATGGCCATAACTATTGTCATAGCACGGTAGTGTAGCCGTAGCATGATAAGCACACTACAAGCGTCTGTAAGCGTTCCCACACGCAGTTTGACACGCACGGGAGTCAGCCCGATTCGCAAAGTGGTCGTTATAACGCACGTTTGCATATTTTTTTTGTTTTCCTTAAAAAAAACTGAATAGGAAAAACGGTATGCGTCATCTATCAACAAATGATGATAGTGTGTAATTTATGAGATGACTACAGCCAACTTATTTAACCTTTTAAATTTATCACAAGGCTCAATTTATATTTAAATATTTATAATAAACTTACGTTAACTCATCTTTTATCATAATACATTTCGATATTTTAAACCCACATGTGCAAAAGAAACAATTTTCTTTTTAAATTTTCCGTCTTATCCCCTTTTTCTTAGACACCACACATGTTCATCCCCGTTCACTGCTGTTGTTTAACAATAAACATTCTAAAGGTATTCAAAGCTATATGTATCGACTGTGCGGAGTTATTTATTCACATATTTACAGTATGATACAGCTACTGAATTATTAACTAGTGATGGATAAATACTGCTGACGATTCTGTTGTAACAGAACTTAACTAAATTTGGCCCCTCCCTATCTTTGTCTAATATTAAACGGCAAAACGAGATAGCAAACATTTATAGCGAGTATCGACCTACGTTTCTGTCAAACGGTTAAAAAAATGTTGCGTTTTTGCGTACGTCTTTAGTCCGTGTGTTCCGAAATCGAGTCTAAATCTTTTAATTTTGACTTTTTTAAACGAAACTGACAGCACTAACATTGTAGCTAACTCGTTTTGGCGTTTGACAATAGAAAAAGATAGGGAGGAACTAAATTTGGTTAAGCTCTGTTACTACAGAATCGGCACCACTTTAGACTGTGGATGAGTCATATGAAATATATAAGTTCATTGTTAATATTCATTTGGAGTTATAATCATGTCAAGATGTTAAACTCTCTCTCAAAACATCATCTGTTTAATATACCGTTACAAATAGCCTCATGTGAGTCGACGTACGAGACAGGTACTTAAAATTAAAACACTCGACCCTTCTTTATTTATCGAAATAATCAACAGTAAACAAGTATCTATCGGCGAAGCGGTGCACGTGTATGTGAGTGCGCGTGCGAGCGTGTGTACGCGTGTGTGCGTATGCACATTTGTGCGCATACGCATATGTGCGTCTCACCTTAGAGAGGTAGAGTGGCATGCGACAAACATCGCACTCATCCAGTTCGCGCGGGTTCCAGATTCCCGTACTAAACTCATCATCTGCGAAATCTCTCCTGTTCTGTAAATCAAATTAACTATATTAAGCGACATATCCCTCACAAAAAAAACTTGCATTAATAGAGTTATGGGTTATTTATATACCAATTTTTTCTTTACACGGTGGTCCATCGTGTAAATTGATATTCAAAGTGAGCTATCGTCTAGACGTCGTAGTGATGTTTGATGGATTATATAGCGCTGCGCTGCGATGGTCCCAGATGGCTTCAGTATCAGTTTTTCGTACACACATCGAAGGACAGTGGGTTAGTAATGGCGGCCGGACGTTATCTAACACACAGTGTACGTTTGTATACTTTGTTCTGTTACCATTTCGTTTAGTCATTCACTATCTACATAATACAATTTCCATTTGGTTGTTTTTCTCCTACACGTCGAGAAATAAGAGTATGTTCTAAACAGATACAATGCCGCAGCGACGTTTAACAAACTGTCACATCCATGTTAAAATATTACGAAATTAAAACTGAACGTTGTCATAATATAGATGTACTAGCTTTTAGCCGCAGCGCCGCCCGCGTGAATGTCTATTTTCCGCTACATTGGAAAGCCCAAAACAATCATATATTTATATAAAAAGTCTTGAACCACTTATACTTGAGTTCTCGTACCTTAACAGCGGCTACTAAAACAGAGATTAAACTGCATCTTCAATTCTACTGGATCTATCTTGATGAAACATGCCGCAGTATTTAATAAGTCGGAATTTAAGACTTCAACAGTTTGACCTAAATCTACATGCTGGTTTTTAAATAAACAAACAAAAACAAACATCCACAGATTTAGTTTCAGAATCCGTTAATTAGTCGATCCGAGTACTTTTTTTTAATATCTTTAATTTACAAAATTTGACATTTGACAATTTTATAATAGTATAGATTGTACCATCGCTCGGCCAACCTAAGGATTATTTAATCTCACAAAACAATCTGTTCTGAGTTTAATCTATATTATTATAAATTTGTTAAATGTCAAATCTTCAAACATCAAAAACAAACTATGCAGATCGACTAATTAAGGGCTTTTGAAACCAAATGCGTCGATATTTGTTTGTTTGTTCGGGCTTCACGCAAAAACCAGCCGGTAGATTTTGGTTAAACTGTTACAGTCTTAAATGTACTATTCCGACTTAAATAATAAGGCATATTTCATCAAAATCAGTTCAGTACAGTTGAAAATATAGCTTGATGCCTGTTTTAGTAGCCGCCGCTAAGGTACGAAAGGTCAAATAAAAGTGGTACTAAGGTTTTTTTATATAAATTTATAATGGTGTCGGGATGTCCCGTGTAGTAGAAAACCGACATTCACGCGGGCGGGGCCGCAGGCAAAAGCTCGGTAATCATATAGAGGAGGCTTCATGTGATGGCTTTAGCCCTTATGATGTATTGTCTGTCAGGCAGTGTTATTTTTGTCTGTACAAGCCGATGCAAAAACTATATTTTCAACGGCTGGCCTTAAAATCTTATGATTTTGATGGTTGGTGCGGAGCCATTTTGATATTATTTCGCGCCGAGCGCTGCATATATGCGGCATCCACACCACGACCTAGGGATACGAGCAATTTCGTAAGTCTTTTCACATTAAAAATATAAATATACTTGTTACATTAGAGCAATGTAACGTCACGTGCTACGAGCAAAGTGGCTATCCGTAGCCCGCTTTTCGCCCCTGTAGGAAACGAGACGTGTCGGGTGGAAAACCACGACGCCGTTATTTTTATAAGAATCAAAAATGTTAAAGTTTTTTCATTGAGTTGCCACGGAAAGGAAGAAGAGCAAGGAATATGGAATTTGGGAAAGGACTATGGGATATAGGATACTACTGTCTCGAAAGGAGAAGAGAGAGACTGTAGTAGCTCAGGGGGCCGGGGCCGCTTACCCATGTACTTTGTCTAGGTCTATTTGCAAGACAAGCTAAGTACTCCTTAACCTAGAACTAAGTAGACCCTGGCGTCTATATAAAGAGTAAATTACCTGGTCATGTACGAAATCTAGATTCCAAGCTTTTAAGGCTTCGCGGTAGCGCTCCTCGTCCCGTACGATGTTCGTGAGAGTGGCGTGGACCCGCTGCAGCACACTGAGCTGTGGTTTTGGTCCCGGGTCCGTTGCGATTGTCAGCAGAAGGTGATCTAGCGAAAGCATCGCTGGTTCACAGCTTTCACGAAGCTCCTGAACAATTATTGCGTAGTGTAACATTTGTCACCAAAATCGAACATATACCTTCTGACTCCACATTTCGTCCACGTATCTAGATAAATTAATATTCACGCGTGCATATATTATCTAGTTTAACATGTTAAGAAATCTTAAGGTACTCCGAGTCGGGCCACGCGTGCCGCTTAGAAACGCTGGTACTGCGGTACAGCGATGCGAAGCGCGCTACTAACAGATTGAAATTTACTCGATACAGCTGTGTAAACATATTAGAAACATTATTCTTATCGCTGTAGAACATATTTACGTTTATAATTAAATGCATTATAGACATTTATTCAACATGTTTTGTCTTTTTATCCGTTAAATAAGATTTCATCTAAATCCATTAAAATGTCTGAATGATATAATTCTGTAATAAATAAAAATTAAGTAAATTTTAAATAAATTTCCAGTAATTAAATAAAAAATATATTTTTTTGTTTTAAATCATATTTTACAATGTCAGGCACCGGTGACTGACGCGGCCTAAATAGAAGGTTCAGTGTCAGCCACTGATGGCTGACGTGGCGCTTAACGTGTTAACAGATTTTTTAAATTACAGAAAAATATATTTCGAAATCTTGGAAAATATTAAATTGTGTAATAAATAAAAACGCCAAATATTTGAAAGAATTGAAAGGCTATAAAGCGATCGAAACTATTTCTTTTTTTTACTATTTGAAAAGAGCTATTACATTTACGTACGTAATTTTTTTTTTTTTTTTTTTAACAGGAGACTAATGCATCCGGAAATGATATTGATGTTTCAAAATAGGTTCAAAAATGTAGTTACGATTGCTTCATAGATTTGCAATTCTTTCAAATATTTAGTGCTTTTATTTGACACAACATTTAACATTTTCCAAGATCTCGTAATATATTTTATTCCAATTATTTATGGGATATCTCATTATTATTTTCTTCTAAAGCAGCCAAAATTTGCACCGAGGAGTTTTATTTGAGTCTCATTATATCTAGATACTTGGGACTTGTATATAAAAGAGGTAAATGTCTGATTTAAGGTCCAATTTCCTGTGCATTGTGACAGCGGAATGTTGTCATAAAAATACAATCTATTTTTTATCTATGTAACAAGCTCCGAATAATGACCGTTATCCGTACCGAAAGCTTACCGAGCGCCTATGTTTTAATGAGCGTTTCCTGATTGGCTCGATATGTGCGGGAGTGGGGCGGGATCCATACGATTTACCATACCATAGAACATATGTTGATACAGGCAATACAAGCACTCACCTGAAAAACTTGGTCGGCCGTGTTCAACCACGCGTGGGACGCGAAGTAGACGCTCTCCGAGATCGTGAACCCGGTGCATATTGAACAAGAGTATGCCTTCGGGAAGACCATAACAAACTCCCCTGGATTCTGCGTGAGCTTACTCAGCGAAACGTTGTGCTGCAGCAGCAGGTTGGGCGGGATCATGGTTATATCAGATGGCAGCCATATCGGCTTATTCTGGCATGCCATGGGGCAAAGCACTTCAACCGCTTTACGGAAATTACGGCTCTGCTCATCCGGTATACCATACCTGGCCAAAATAAAAAATAAAAGTCAATTTAGAAAAACACCAGTATTATTATGGTTTACTATATCTACAGTTTTTGGGTAATGTGTAAATTGTTATTATAATATAAACAAACAGATAAAAATTTAAAAAATTATATATTTGAAATCAGAGGTTTTTAACTTTTAGCATTATTTTAAATAATATTAAATGTATTTTTTAAATAATTTTAAATAATATTAAATGTATTTTTAAGCCACTACGATTTTATTATATGTATTAACACAAAGTAGGTTTAACTTCGCACTCCAAACTTTTTCAATTGGGGGATTAGCAACTCAGGACCATTTTTAAACAAAAATCACTAACATGTATTACTGTATGTTTTCCATAACACTATCAAGCTTGTCATGAAATCAAATTCGTCTTCACTGCTATGAATATCGTCATTTGCATCCATTTTTGGACGCTAACAGTAAAAAAAATTCAAAAACTTTATAACACCTTTTTTTTCAATACCTTCAAAAGAAAGCAATACGCTTTATAAAACAGATGGAAGTAATAAAATAATTACAAAAGTGTTCGCAAGAGACGCATCTATTGGGCAAAGCCAGTTAACAAAGCTGAAGATCGAGGATGGAAGCGTAACGTCGAATAAGTCAGAGGTGATACGGGAGATAGAGAGGTTCTATAGACAGCTATATACCTCGGTTTCCCCTGAACCTGTTTGCTCAGCGACGAACCCCAGAGCCAAGCTCACCCGACACTACACCGAGGATACCCCGGACATCAGCCTGCACGAGATTAGGATGGCTCTCAACCAGCTTAAGAACAACAGGGCACCAGGCGAAGATGGAATTACCACAGAGCTTCTGGAAGCGGGCGGGACGCCGGTACTGAAAGTCCTTAAGAAGTTATTTAATCCTCCCTGCTCGAAGGCAAAATGCCTGAAACGTGGAGCAGGGGTGTTGTGATTCTGTTCTTCAGAAAACTTACTGAAGAACTTCAGGCCCATAACACTGCTGAGCCACGTTTATAAGCTGTTCTCGAGAGTTATCACGAACCGTCTCGAACGCA
>WUAW01010834.1:2611-16313 GCA_017165845.1 Thaumetopoea pityocampa
TTTTTTATCAGACATTTGAAGTTGAAATTCTGAAAAAGCTTGATTTGAGAAAAAGCGTTTTCAAAGAGTGAAGAAGAACACACCTCTACTTGTTTGTTACATATATTTTTATTTATTATTGTAGATTAAGGTAAGATCACTACATGAAATCAACTTATATTTATATGTACTTGTAACATCAAAAAATAAAAAATTAATATCAAAATAAAGGATGGATACACAGTTTAGTAAATAGGTCCACTTGTCGGTATTTAGTAAAAAGTGCATATATGTATACAACAGCAATTAGTAATAAAAAAAAACTAAAATTTAATATTCTTACTCTATTTAGGAACTAACAAAATAACAACAATGCTTTTTTTATTATTATTGGAACAGAACAATGATTATTTTGGCTACTGGTACGTTTTATGAAATTACATAACCACTAGCCAAAATTAAACACAAAATTTATTCTATTTGATAATCCAACTTACGTTTGGACAAAAATAAATTCCTCCTCGTACCTGATTCCTACGACCAACCTGTGTGCACTACGAAAATGTTACTTTTTGTCGAGTACTCTTTTCAGTAGTTTGTTTCTGAAATGAGTACTCGACAGATGTTGTTGGCATGGAATTGTGATCTTTTGGAATGCTAGAGGAACTTGGTTCGTTAATATTTGGAATGGGAAATGATCTATTTATTGGATATGAAGGGGATTACCCGCAGGGACATCCCCGTCGGTGCCGAAGTAGAAACTGCAGTAAGTAAATCCCCTCAGTAGTTGCCGGGAATTCCTCGCTTTTAAGAATCTTTTACACGTAGTTTCAACATTATAATCTTAATATTTAATTAAATTATTTATATAGAGATCAGTACGGGGTATTGAAACGTATTTTATTCCAAAAATATTGACATGCCGACCACTGGTACCTTTTTACTAAACTTTTAAAGTTTCTGGTACTTAGAAACGTATATAGTCATTTACTATACGAAATTGTAGATTATTGAGCATTTATTAATAATCAATTAAAATCGCGAAATGCAATTTTTTCACCCAACTTTACAAAACTTTTCATATCTCGGAAACTATTGTCTTGCTTTAAAAATCCTATGTCGTAAATGCGACTGGCTCTGACTGATTGGCACATTGGCAGTGACGCTACTTTCTGTGCCAATAAGTCGGCTTCGAATTCCGGTAGGGGTCAAACTTTATGAGCCAAACAAAAAAAATTGTATCTAATTTAGTAAATTTTTTTGTAGGAAAGGTGTAAGGAACTATAGGATATAGGATATTACTATCTCGGAAGGAGTAAGAAGAGACAGTAGTAGCTCGGGGGGCCGGGGTCGCTTAAGTACTCCCTGACTCCATAACTGTTCACGTCTTGATAAAAATATTGTTAGGTCTCACCGCTTTCCGATTTGTCAAAAAACCTTGGAACAACGTATTTTGAAAAATCTTTGAACGTTTTTTGAAAAATTTGAGAAGGCTCCTTAAGAATCTCTTTAACGTATCCAAGACGATAGTCCTATTTAACTGATAATTATGCAGAACACTCGTAAAAAATACGCGGATAATTGCGAGACAATATTTAACAACTGATCTATTTGTTCTTGTCACCTTATAATTTAGTAGAATTCGTTACTAACCATTGACAATGACACTTGTATCAACAACAATAAAACGCAAAGCATTTGTTTGTAGTTTCAACAAATACGTAACAAATCGAACAATTAAAATTGACCTAGTTTTATAAGTAGCTAACTATTTATCTATTATTATTATGACTACTGCGCAACACCCGGTGTTACTTGTTTTGACATGAAAATTCTACATATCGACAGTGCTATGATACGGATTGTTTTATTATTACGAAATATCTTAATATTATGTCCATAATATCACTTAGCGTCTACTAATGAGACCGTGATCCTGTTTATACACATTGGATAGTAGTATTCTAATGAAACATTTGCAACTTTTTGGATCACGGTCTAGGCTCCTGTTATTAATAACATGCAGGGTATTTTGACTAATTATTTAATATCACGATGTTATTTCAGAAAGAATATGCGAATATATCAATCATTTTTAATTGTAGTTTTCCCCATACCTCCAGCGCAAAGGGTTAATACTTTATCAGACGATAACCACCATTCTACATAAAGGGTAAAAATACCTCCCCCGCAGATAACGATCAGTCACCGTAAAAGGCATTATTAATGCCACATTACGCATGGGAAGGGTATTACCCTTCCCATGCGTAATGTGTTAATTTAAAAATTTGCAATGTTAACTTTGATTGTGATCTGTTGTACATGCCATAAATAACTAAATTGTTATTTTAGTTTATTTTGACGTTTCATGTAGGTATATATACTGACAATGATCTGGAAATATTTTGAATTAAAATTTGACTAATCTTATTTATCTTCTCGAACTTTCTATTCAACCTTTTGTCTTCGAGTGGAAATGAATCTGACCGCACGTGTCACGTGAACGGTGACACGTACAGATTCCAAGCGATCAGACACGACGTGAAGTGGAGCCCTCGCCCACTAAACCTATTCAATATCCCCCTACGTGCCCATATCCTCTCCTCCACTTGGAATTCGCACGTAACACTCGTTGCCATAGTTATTCGTCTACTCAACATGGTCTTCGTCGCATGATATCAATACTTACTGATGAACTGATATTATAATATATATACTAATATAATTACATTTTTCTTTGTGGCGCCGGAGTGATGCTGTCTCTCTGTATCTTCAGTGGATGCTGTCAGAACCAGCTCAGGGATGGACCATGATAAGGGACAGCAGCTTATTCTGTTATTCGATTAGAATCTACTGCGATCGTCAAGACGCCTGTCAAGCGAGGAGTTTATGGCAAATTCCTCTTCTTTAAGGAGGAGGTCTTTGTCCAGCAGTGGTCTGACGAGCTAACGATGATGAAACTACACTGTACTCGATATGTATAAATTTCATATCAATAAATTCAATAGTTTTGCATTTGAGCCGTTTCGAGCAGATAAACTGACAATTTTTATAGGTACATAATAAATATCAAATATAAAAAATAGAAAATGGAAATCAATTTTATATTTTTTCCAATGAACATAATATTTTTTTCAATGAACAAACATACGCATGTTTCTAATAATAATATACATTCTACATACGTGACTGGAGGCTCAATGTTATTATCTAATGTATTTCGTAATGCTTTGTCAGAAATGTTGTAATACATTTATTTGTCATCGTAATATTTTCCATTCATTTATACTAATTTAATTACTATTAAAGAATAGGCCTATGTATGTACTGATTTATCTATTCCAATGGGTGCAGGAAGAACCAGTGTGTGAAATTTTTCCAGAAAAATGGGCACCTGTATTATCTCTCTTAGCTGGAGAAATCTTGCATGATCATCATGCCCAGTTGATATTCGTCACCATTACAATGGCATAAACCTCCCCTAATTAGAACAGGGATTAGGCTGTAGTTTACCACGCTGACTTAGTGCGGGTTAGTAGACTTCACATACCCATGCGAGCGTGCAGGTTTCCTCACGAAATGTTCCTTCTCCGTTAAGTACATCGGTGTCTACAATGTAGACCGTACATGAATTAGAAAAAGGAGAAATAACTCAATGATTCGAAATGAAACATAAAAGAATTGAATTCAAAATACGGTCTTAAAACTACGTTTAATATAGCAAGGTAAATTCAAATTTCAATTATTTTCTTGTAGTAGTTGAATAATAGGCCAGTTCTCTTGAAAATTCTAATCTTTAGAGTCAAATGCAGTACATAAGTTAGAACGTCAAAATATGTTAGATAGGTCAGACCGTTTATACGCTGACGGCCTCCTAACCTTTTTTTGTATTTATTTATTTATTTACTCATACAAGACAATACAATGTACAATACATAGCCCCTCAAAACCGAACACTCGGTTTGACCGAGGGATCAGTTGAGTCTCAGCATTAACTGTGCACCCTGATATACTGTGTTATAACCAGTAATAATTAGCTAATACTTAGATAATATTTTTTTAATTTGTTTTTAAATAACACTTTGTCGCTTTCGTGTCTAACCTTGAGTGCATATAGGTAGTTATACAAATTTGGTTTTTGAGTGTATATAGGAGATAAGGATGACTGATGTTAGAGTCTGACCCACGAATCGTGAGCCTAAAAATAGGGGCAAATTCAAAAATCCAGCTCTGGTATTACTGAATATAGTAAGAAAATTTCATATTGATTCTTGAATTTATATCAAGGATTAATGGACAATTATTAATATTGTTTTATATCATAAAAAAATTAATTTACATTATGAAAAAGTATTAATAGCCCAATTTTTTTTTGAATTTGTCGCTATTTTTCAAGCTCGTGATTCTTGTTGTTATACTCTACGTAATTTGACAGCATACGTGTACGCGGGTACCTTGGTGCCCGTGATATGGTAGACAAACTCAAAGAAGTTCGATTGAAGTGGCTTTACACTATTATAGGTTGGCTAATAGAGTATGGTCGTGGTTCGCCACCCGACACGTCTCATTTCCCGCGGAGGCGAAATGTGGGCTGCGGATAGCCACTTTGCTACATCAAACGATTATAGCAGGTGGAAGTGGTCTCTGCCTATCCCAATGGGAAAGAGGCCTGACTGTATGTATGTATGTAGTATGTACTGTCGTCTCTGTCTACCCTTATGGAATATCGGCGTGAGTGTATGTATGTAATAGAGTATGTCGGTAGATGCCTTGGTATGACTGTCTTAGGGGCACGACCTTGTGGGCCCTTAGAAGCGCTGGCTGAACGTTGTGAAGCAAAAAATCAAAGCAAAAAATAACTCACTATTAAGGATGTTGAAGACCGGGCAAAGTGAAGTGGATTGACTTATAAGCCAAACCCTAGCAACAGCCAGAATTGATTAAGCCAGGTAGAAGAAGAATAAAAATATATATATTTGTTCAAAATGCTGTTTTTTTTTATTAAAACTAAACTAAGATGGTACAGCAATACAATATAAGTCTTGTCTTCTGAAAAGATCTTCCACTCCGGTCTATCCTGCGCTACTTCCTCCCAGTTCTCTACCTGAAATTCGTACAGATCCTTTCTCACTCTAGCAGCACCTTGAGCGGCTAAACGGAAGTCGTCTACTCCGCAGTTCCAGGTGTACTGGTTTCACAATATGATCCTCTCATATTCTTTTTAGGTAGCCGAGTCAGCTATGTGATTTATCTCACCGATGTTGTTTGGCTCAGAAACTAGATCTTCTATCTTCTTATCATAATGGTCGAGATTAATAATTTTCTAATATTCTTAAATACAAGTTTAAAAGACTCAGTATGCGTAGACCCTACCTGGAGACTTGTTCTATAAACAGTTGAGGATATATGTTACAATCAGAATTTTTTATTCTAACAGCCGTGAGATACATCTAATATACAATAATTGTAAATATGTTGAAACTGGTGATAATAATGATAAAATTAACGATACGAGCAAATTATAGAACATAGCCGTAGATTTCGTTCTGACGATCATCAGCCTATTAAACTTCATATTTGAAGACATACTATCTTCTTCAGGTGTTATAGTCCTCGACTTTTAGAAATAGGAGTCCTGTTGGGTAGATATACCAAAGACCTGCAGAAGGAGATTGTACAAAAGGCGGAGGACAATTCGTTTTGGGGGATTATGTAGAAGATCCACGTCCAGTAGTGGAAAGCTATAATATATACTATTAATTCACCGTTAAAGAATAAATTAGTAAACGTTTCATTTCTTAGAATATTCCAAAAATTTGAGAAAAAGTAAAACACAAATTTTACATTAAACAGATTTTATTCTTCAATAAATAAATTAGACTGAATTCATATTTATTTGTAACAGGGGCTGTTAAATACAGTTATAGTTTCAGTAGCACTGCCAATTGGCATACCATTCATAATTGGCATGTTGCTAAATCCTTCGATTTGAAGATTGCTATTTGCCAATCCATTTATCATGTTCATATTAGACGGAAAATTTGTCTGACATTCGCCTGGTGTATTTATGGTCGGAAAGTTTGTTGATAGTTGGGCATTGCCAGCATTTGAGATAAAATTTGAAAATTTATTCATTGTATTAAACATATTGTTACTGGACATTCCGTTCCCACATGGCGTAAAACCACCGTTAAACGATGATAAATCACGTTTTATTAGATTAGATGGCATATTACTAGCAGCTGAATAGTCATTATTTGTATTAAAGTCATTGGGTGTACTAACTGTGTATGGAAAATCATTTACTGAAATACTATTAACACCGGGCCCAAAATCGACATTCGGCAAATTATTTGATAGAATATTATTAAGACCGTTGAGCGCCAAATTACTAGCAATCATTTGATTATTTTCTTGTATATTATTAAAATTTGACATAGAATTACTATTCAGCATATTTGTTGGTAAAATATTATTAGAGTACATGTAGTTTTTTGCCAGATTACTAGCAGTAATTTGGTTGTTTTCTTGCAAAGTATTAATATTTGGACATACATGAGTAGTTCCAATACTCGGTAAATTATTATTATAACTGTTAGACAGCAAATTGCTAGCGATCATTTGACTATGTGCTTGCCAGTTGTTTAAATTTGGCAAATTTGTGCTGCCAACGGACGTAAGCATTTCATTAGCAACTTGTGTATTCAAAATAGGACAATCATTTGGCATATTATTTGCCAGAAGGTTATTGGTTACCACATTATTCATTGCTATATCATTAGCAACATTGCTGATGCCAGATAATTCATTGTTTAATGGTATATTAGCATTTTGTAAATTCGAATCAGGCGTATTATATGCAAAACTTTTTAATGATAAGCCGTTAAAATTTGGAGAATTATAAGCGTTTGGCAAATTACTTGCAGACCCCAACCCGTTCACGTTTGATACACCATTTAGCATATTTAAATTTGATCTTAAATTAGTTGCTGGCAGATTATTATTATTCATAAAGCTATTTGGTGGATTTATATTTTGAATGTTGTTCGAATATGGTGGAAAACCTGCTAAATTATTGCAATTAGCCATTCCATTATTTATTGGCATCATTCTATTAGATGCCAAATTATTGAAGTTTTGCATTGGCATATTTGGTATCCCATTATTCATTCGATTATTTTGCGGTGCATTATTCCCGAAAATACCATTATTCTGTGCCACATTATTGGGAAAATTATTAAGTTGTGGCTTGCCAGTTATTCCACCTGGCGAGTTGATCTGCCTTATATTTCGGTTGACATCTGCTAGCGGAGTGTTCGCTGCATTATATGGAACATTCTGGCAAGGTGAGATATGACTAAATGTAACCTGAGAAAATAAAAATACAAGAGTAATTAATAATACGAAAGTGATAAAGCCTGACATTTGTGCTCGAAGATCTATGTCACTTTTCCGTGTTTCGGAAGACACTTAAAACCGTGAGTTCTAGCTGGTGTCTTAAAAATACCAGGATTTGTGTGATATTTTTTTATTGTGAGGACTTACAGGGTTGACCTCAGATGGCAATCGATGATTTGAATCCACACTGCTGATATTTCCTCAACAACAACAGCAGACGTTGACGTAGGTTGGTATGATGTTAGGGTAAAGAAGATAAAACGATAAAGTATTCCAGAACTACGTTATAGGGAGGGTAAGTATTTAAAGTAGTGTAGATAGGTAACAGTGGCCAATATGGAAAATTTTCAAAAGTATAGCCGTTTCAAAAATAGGTTGCATTTTTGGTAAAAATAGGTGCTGTAGGACGTAACGTTCACTTATTTCTGTTACTTTAAACACTACGCAATTTATAAATTTTATGGGGTAAATTTTTTCAAAGGTAGGCCGCCAAGAATCTGTATACATATAAGGATGATTTTCACTGAAAATGGAGAATTTATATTTAAATATATTTTAAAGAGCATTCAAAAAACATTAGTAGTACAGAAAAGTCTCTTTTTATTTGTTCTGAAGAAAACATTTCATTTGATAACAATAAATAATATTATTTAGAAGGTATAAACTTATGACCAATTATTCCCAAGAGAATATTCAATATATTTAATACATTTGTTTCATCGATTCCCGCTTTAGGCAAACAATTTTTATGTATGGCATGTTCTATTCTTGTTAGATTTAATTAAATCTAACAAGAATAGAACATGCCATACATAAAAATCATATTAATTTTTGTTTTAATGCTTCCAATATCCTTATACTGACTTACCTTAACAAAAATCGCTTGTATAATATAATATACCAATAACATTTTCATGAATTATCCAAATAGGACTAAACAATCGATAGGTTTTTATTATATTTTATAGATCAGTCTTATCGTTTACAATTATAACTACGTCTGCTATCTAGATCTTGCAATAAATAAGATAATTTTTGTACCAATCATTTTATCAGTCACTTCGTGATTTAAGAAATCTTTCAATTGAGTATTATCATTTGTTTCGTACGAAATTTTTAACTCGGAGAAATTTTGCATTATCGTGTTCTTCGAACTAGCCTTATCGGACTTAGGAGTTGCTGTTAAACGAGGACTTAGAAGATCGGACTTATAGAATAGAATAGAATAGAATAAACTTTATAGCACACACATTTAAATAGGACAAACAATTAATTATTACAGTGCATACATAAAATGTGCACAAAGGCGGCCTTATCGCGAAGACGCAATCTCTTCCGGGCAACCTCTTAAACAGGAAAAGAAAAACTAATGAGAAGGGCAGTAGACAGTGCGCACAGAATTAATATATAAAATAATAACGTTATAAGATACTTATAATAATAATAAAAATAAATAGAAATGCATAAATACTATTAAGTAGTAAATGAGAGATAATGATTTTTCACCATATTTTTAAAGATGAGCAGTGATTTAGCTTATCTAATAACCTCTATTATACATATCTTAGAATCTGCTACTGTAGAAGTGTTGATGGGGTCCTGAACATGCATGCACAACGATTCCTTCGAAGAACAACACCATCCACCACATATATTAGCACATATTAGCTACTCAACAACAGATTGCATAACATTTTGCTCATCCTATAGAACAATGACGTTATTGCAAAAAAGTTAATATTTATTTTGTGTTTAATTTGTTGTTTTGTTGTTTAATAAGGATTTTTTTCGAGAATGCTCAAATTATTAATAATAATATATAAGTAAATTATGAAAAATCATGATAATTGATATGATTTACAAAATGGGTATAATCCAATTTTAAATTGAAACGCTTCTTCTGATAAATTGCAAAAATGTAATTACGTCATTGTTCTATTGGATGAGCGATATATTCTGGCGGGAATTTGTCAAGCGAAGCTCCTTCACCCAAGTACTAATAATAATAGAGAATTGGGTTCCTAATGACATTTTCTGTGTGTTATTCCTGGGAAGATGTAATATATAACGCAAGTGTCTGATATAGCTTATATTAAGCTATACGTGTCGTTGTGAGCACTAGTTGACGGGGAAAGAGTCTAATGGTATCCCATAATTGATGTCAAAATTCGTAAAAATTATCAAAATTTAACACACCGGCATTTTGATGTCAACTTAAAAAATATTATACAACCAACTTAAAAATATATAGACACTCATCCCTGATGGAAATACAGTAAATTTGCAGCCGATCGTCATTGTAAAAATAGAAGAAGGAATTTAGTTACCTGTTATAGTACATTGTGTTAATAGAATAACACATTAATAATATCTATTAAATAAAAATCAAAATCTCCCATATTTAAATAATAAATTGACTTGGTCTTCTCATTCCCAGTTAGGACACACAATAACATAAAAAAAATCACAAAACAATTACTTTTTTGGTTAGCTTTAAATATTCAGCCGGCAAATAGTTTGTAATTTGAAAACTTGGAGGAGGAAATCTCTCTCCACCCATTCGCAAAATTGAAACTGTTGTATCTTTTCCCAATCGCATCAAAAAATGCATTCCCAACCTTTCGATTTTTTCTCATGTAGGTATATGTATACTATTATAAAATTGTTAAATGTCAAATTTTGTAAATAAAGATATATAAAAACAAACTACACACATCGACTAATTAAAGGCTTCTGAAACCAAATCCGTCGATGTTTGTTTGTTTATTAGAGCTTCACACAAAAACCAACAAGTAGATTTTGGTCCAACTATTATAACCTCAAAGATGCTATTCCGATTTAAATACTGCTGCATGTTTCATCAAAATCGGTCCAGTAGAGTTGAAGTACTACCACCGTCCACATCAAAAATAATATTTGTACACATTTTTTTTTTTTATAACTAAATATTAATCTCTCAAAATCTTTATTGTATATTTTGTAGAGCTCTTTTGGCAGTAGTAACTTTATTTTATCACATTTAAGCCCGTACTTGACTATTATCCCACCTGATGGTAAGTGGCAATGTAACCTAGGGTGGTGAAACGTACTAGCTTAATAAAACCTATTCACTCTTAACGATAGCTACATTATAATCGGACGGAAATACTGACGCAGCAAGTCTATTCCAGTCTTTGGCTGCACGTATTATAAATGTAGAAGCAAATCACTTCGTACGAGTTGTAGGGATATCTACGAGATAAGGGCCCGTCTTATGTCTAGTAGTCTAATGATGAAAGTGCGATGGAGGAATTAAATCGGTCCGAAATGTATCCTGTAGAATACTGAAAAGTTGGCTACCCTACCCCCGTGCTCAAGGCGCTATAGATTGATTTCAATCAGGGAAGGGTTACTAATATAGTTCATTGCACGCCTCTCCACAGAGTCCAAGGCTGCTAGGTGGTATTTCCCAGCTCCAGCCCGTAAGTGGCAGCAGTACTCCACACACGACCGAACTTGCACTTTATACAGCATAAGTAGCTGTATAGAGTGCAAGTTCGGTCAGTACATAAGTAGTTGAAAACTTTTAGGGTTTATACCAATTGTTACAGCTATTTTTGCGTTATAAAGTGATATTAACACATACATACATCTGTAAACTCACGCTGGTGTCTTATGGGACTAGGTAGAGACCACAGCTTGCCTCGTACTATGATTGTGATATACCTCTTTCGTCACATTCAGATAAATATTTCGTTCTGTTTGGAAATATAGATATCGTGTAAAATTTGCCTATTATTCTCCTTGACTCATTTTAATAAAATAAGTACTTTAAGTAATCAGACAGCTAATATTCTCAAGAGCACACAAAGTATCAGTGTACATTAACTTCTAAGTGTATATTATGTATGTATGTATATCTATGTGTGTATGTGTGTGTCATTATTATCATCATTAGGCTGTGATGGCTCACTGTTGGACAGCGCAGACTGCTGCGCCTCCACCTTAAACCTTTTTAAGGTGGAGTACAAATCCCTCTTTAGGGGTTTGTCATAACTCTTACGCTGCGCACGCGTCTTGGAGATCACAGTAGTGACGCTATCTTTTTGCCGGCGACGCACAGCAATAATTAGTATTTTCATTTTTTTTTATATAGTATACTAACTGCTGCCCGCTGCTTCGCTCGCGTGGACTTGCTTTCTACTCGAAACCCTTCCCTGGCATGCGTCATAATTTCTTTGTAATCATATTGCTTTCCGAATTCATTTCATTTTTCATATTGCATTATTGCTTTAACACTTTTGTACCTTATAAAATGGCGGCGTCGCGGTTCGCCATCCGACACGTCTTGTTGCCCGCGGAGGCGAAATATGGACTGCGGATAGCCACTGCTACATTAAACGGTCGTAGCAGGTAGAAAGAAGTGGTCTCTGCCTACCCCAATGGGAAAGAGGCGTGACTGTATGTATGTATGTATGTCGTATGTACTATTTTCTCTGCCTACCCTTATGGGATATCGGCGTGAGTGTATGTATGTATATTGCTTTTTGACTCGCTAGACAAACATTATGATAACTAATATTCATGATAGGTATATAATTTATAGCCTCAGCACTCAGGAATATGAAGCTTTATACCAAAGAATTGTTTTTTTAGAATTGGATCTTTCGTTCCGGATATTACCCCTACATACCAATAAACAAACAAATTTTACCTTTCTATAATCCTTTCTTTTTATATCCTAATGTATCATTTTAAATAAATATGCACATTACAATAAAATTGTTCTACCATACTCGTATCTGTAGAATAGGAGTTTTTAATATTTCATACTTGCTCAAGTTAGTTTGCATAATTAGTTTCATTTATAATGTTTTGCGTTTCTATCCTTCTTTCCAAATTTTCTTTTATAACAATCTTTTAAGATTTTTGTGCATCAAAAAACATCAAAAAACTAAAAGTGGAAACTTATAACTGGCTTACGTAATTTAAAATTTTGTTCCATAGTTATAATTAGCTGTTAGTTTCCCAAAAATTGTAAAATAAAATAAAAAATCTGTGGGTGCTCGATTCTGGCCGCACACACTCTCCTTTGAATTTCGATCGGCGTCGTTGCTACGTTACTGACAAGAGAGGAGAGAGTTGTCAACGGTGCGAAAATCCACAAGCATATACATTATAACATTTGCTAAATCAACATTTTATGTTGGGATAAACAGAAGTCATAAAAGACTGTTTTTATTTTTACAACACGCGTATCTTCCCCATATATCTATCCAAATCCTATTCATTCTAAGGTTATCTAGAATAGATCTTATATTGCGATAAGAACGCCCAATCTACTTTCTATTTCTTGTATCATATTTTTTTATATATTGATGTGCAATAAATAGTACTCTATACTGTTTTATTCTTAATTCTCCAGTAATAAATAGAAGATTCTCCATCAATAATAATCAAAATACATTTATAAATTGTTTAATAAATTAATTAAAATAAATAGATTGTTACATAACATTTTCACAAACACTGCTTATACCATAGACTGAACATATTGCAATTTGACAATTCCGTTTGGCATTACATCGCCAGCTGTCATTTGATTTTTAAATAATGGCAAAGACAATATATTATCAGCGTGTGGACATTTACACGCGTTCGCGGCGCTAATTAAACTTTCAAATGCTGATTGTTTCAATGCTTCAGCGATAAAATGTCTCTTACTTTTTATATTTGCAGGGGCTCTTAGAATAATAGACGCCATATTGTTTATATCACCGATCGGTACTGTGTTGTATGTTGATAGAAGAGAAGTGAATTGGGGGCCGCACGGTGCATTTTTTATCTGTGGCGAAGCTAATTGTAGATTTTGTAGGTTATATTGAGCGGTGACTACCTGAAAAAAGAAAGTATTTTGTTTATATATGATTTGGCGGCAATTCGAATGAAGCATCACTTGAAATTATATTTTAATGTTTTATATTAGTTTATTGTAATGTTTCATATATAAATTTGGTAATGTTTATGTAGGTGTCAATCGTTAATAATTGTGAACAATATTGAAACAATGGAAAAAATGTGACTAGAATTGGAAAGTGACAGTATTTTTTCAACTTACGCTAATTTTCACCTAAGTAAAATGGTGAAAATTAGATTGACATCAAAACCTGCAAGAAACAATAAACTGAGATACACCAGCATTTTATTAACTTGTGATAATTATATAACTACGTCAGATAAGGCTGTATAAGCTTGGATAAGTTCGCCTTTCCTGTAAAATTGAAAACTTAAAAAATCTATGATATATTATTTATTTTGATCTCGGGTTATGCGGAGTTTTGGCGGT
>WUAW01010839.1:13283-27623 GCA_017165845.1 Thaumetopoea pityocampa
GACTTTACAAACATTCAAATAACGGAAACACAGAACACTCAGACTCGGAACAACAATTTGTGGATTACACATAGTTGTTGTCCCGTGTGGGGATCGAACCCACAACACTCGACAGCGCAGTATATTGATAACAGTGTTAAGTATGTAAAGATAGAAATTTTGAAACAAAACAGTAAACGATCGTTTAATTTAAATTGTGAGTGAGTAACGTACTAGAGTGAGCCACTATAGTGGTGTGCCGTCCAGACGGATGACATACGTGAACGCCACTATAGTGGCGCATGCACCTAAAAGGTTAAAGTTCATGAATTTCTTCAGCGCGAAATGGCCGAATCACCACAATAAATTCAAGAGTTTATTATAATTTATTATATTCATCTGTTATATTTAATTTTTATTGTACTCGTATTAGTCTCATCGTCATCATCCCCAGTCCATATTCGTCCCCATTATAGGGGCACGGACCTCCCCTGATCAGAAGGGGGATTATGCCGTAGTGTACCGCGCTGGCCTAGTGCAGGTTTCCTTCTCCATTGGTACATTGGTATCTACATTGTAGACCGTACATGAATTTGAAAGTGGTATGGGACCGGGATCAAACCCTTGACCTTTAGATCGTGAGTCATGTCTATAACCACTATACCAATGTATTTATATATAAAATCTACCTATTAGTATATTACATAAGTTGTTATGCCGCATGCCCCACGATTTTACATCATTTACTTCACCTACCTTATGTAATGTCAGCACCATTTAAAGGTCGACTGGTAGAAATGCCTTAGGCTTAAATCCGCCCGTTTGCCCACATTAGTTTATGAGATGTAAATAAATAAATGTGCCTAAGGCTCTAAGAGGACAGTGCATTACAAACGCAGCGAACATCAGACCACTGAACGAAGACTTCACTCCCTATTCTCTTTTGGTTCAACCAAGGTTCATATCTTAGTCTGTGGGTTCAACCATCGAACAATCGACACCGATCTTTAGATAGAGGAAACTATAAATAATAATTAAGTTTTATTTCAACACTAGCTAACCCGGTGAACTTCGTACCACCTTAAAACAATTTCTTCGATTCTTCGGCTATTTTCTTTTTTTTGGGTTATTCCTAATTTTATTATTTCCTAAACCATCTCTGTACTGAAGCGAACAAAACAAATAAAAAAAAAAAATTCAAATAGGTCGAGCCATTTTCTAGTTTTTGTGAGATTAGTCTCGCAAAAACTAGAAAATGGCTATATATTATTATATATGAAAATATATAAAAATCAATCGCCGTGAGTTAGCTCACGGCGATTGATTTTTATATATTGTATACAGATTAAGTAATTCTTTTAATTTTTTACTTGTATTACAAATTGTTATTTTGTCAGTGTACTACTTCTAAAACCTAATAACTTCGAGATTTTGAATAATCAGCTTTTAAAAGTTTATGATGAAAATTATACTGAATTATTAATTATAACTTTACCAAATGCAACATAATTTTGGTAAAGTCATGATTGAATGAATGAATTAACGAACGAACAAAAGAACGAACGAATTAATTAATTAATTAATAAGATAATGAATGAATTCATTAATGAATGAATGAATGGTTTTATTTGCTAAAATATAGGTTATTCACTTTGATTTCATCACAAACTTAAAAGCTGAATATTCAAAATCCCTCCTCATGAACTTGTCAAGTTTTGGAAGTACACCAACGACATATGTATGTATAACATAATATTGTGGACATTCCTTTTCACGCACTCATTTATCTAGTCGCAAATTAGGATCCCCTGTGCCTTGAGTACTAATCAACAATATACTTACTTATATAGATAAATTATTAATACATATATAGATAAACACCCACGACTCGGGTATAAACATTCGAGCTCACCACACAGTTTTCGTTTTTTTTTCACTTTTTCCCCTTTTAAAGGGAAGGCAGAGGGATCAAAGCTCTTACAGCCTTGTCGAACTAAGTTATATAATTATCACAAGTTAATAAAATAGTGGTGTGTCTTATTATATTGCTTTTTTAGTTATGACGTCAATCCAATGATTACCACGTTGACTAAGAATAAATTCCCGCAGTATTTTTTCCCTTATTGGGACAAACCATTTGTACCACAGTGGCCCAATGCAGGTTGGAAAATTTCACACATCTTTACAGGCATGCTGATTCGTCAGATTTTTTTTTTCTTCTTGATGAAGAAGAAGAAAAAAATGTTAATGGCGTGCAGTATATTAGTTTAAAAAACCCAATGGTATAGGCCGGAATTCGAAACCATGACCTTTTGATTGTAACTTAAACCTACCCTCTAGAACACTAAGTTTTGAGCATAAGTATACAAAAATAAAATGCATATAGCATATAGACTTAAAACAGCATTAGTTCATGGCTGAATTTGAACTCACGACCTTCGAATCGAAAGTCAAGGTTCAAAACACCGGGTCATCGCGGCTGTCTACGTTGTATGAAACTAGTTTATTTTTTACAATTAGCTAAATCTTCACTTTAACGGGATTCACTGAGCGGAATCAGAGACGGAATCGACTAATCATGATAATTTTTCTTCATCGAAAATCCATCAAAATCAGATTGTAAGTGGCCTTTGTCGAAATTATTTTAATTCCATCTTCGATACCTTGTCTCGAACCCGCGACTTCAACATTACCAAACAACTGTTAACCACTGAGCTATCAACGTTGCTTTAAGACAAAATAACAAGTAAACAATTATACATTTGAACTTTTAACATCGTTTATATAATTAACTTTAAAAATACATAAATAATGGATTATTTTTTTTTTTCATTTTCATAACAGATTAATAATATAATAGATTAATTTGTAATCTGGACACTTAAATACATTGATCTAGTCCCAAACTAGGATTCCCTGTATCTTGGATACTGGACAACGGTATACATACTTATATAGATAAATACAATATATAAATAGATAAATACGTCCATGACTCGGATACAAATATTTGTGCTCACCACACAAAGTTTGTCCCTACCGGGATTCGAACCCGGGATTCATTGGAACAGAAAGCAGGGTCACTGCCACTGTACCAATCAACCATCAAATAAATCAAAATATCAAATATACAAATCAAATATACAAGTAATTGTTTATTTAAAACTCCATATACAATCATATACCTACAGGCAAACAAAATCCCTGGGGCATTCTCTGCCACCACACCATCGTACCATAGATATAATGGAGATAATTTGTAGTATTTGTAATTCACGATAAATAATTACCATTCTACGTTGACATTAAAGGTTAATAGTTTGAATTGCTAACAGTTTTTATAGGTTGGTTGGTCGTTAAAAGTAATTTAATATACCTTGACGAGCTATTAAAATGAACGACCCTTCTCTTTGTCGAGGCGTTATCAATGTCGGCTTTGATTGGAGAGATTCGCAATCGTCTTCCACGATGGCGCTACATTATATTGAGAATCAACGCTTTGGAGCTTACAACACAAAAATAATAAAATTATTACTTTTTTTAGAGTAAAATCCACGCTTTTATCTATTTATAATATTATAAAATTGTTAAATGTCAAATTTGTAAAGAAAAGATATTAAAAAACTACTCGGATCGACTAATTAAGGGCTTCTGAAACGAAATCCGTCGATGTTTGTTTGTCTGTTTGTTCGAGCTTCACGCAAAAACTAATGGATAAATTCCAATCAAACTATTACAGTCTTAAAGGTATTATCCACAACTTAAATACCGCGGCATGTTTCATCAAAATCGGCCCAGTAGAATATAAAATGACGCTTGATCCCTGTTTTAGTAGCCGCCGTTAAGATACGTGAGCTCAAGTAAAAGTGGTTCAAAGGCTTTTATGTAAATCTGTGATTATTTCGAGATTTCCATGTAGTGAAAAACCGACATTTACGCGGATTGAGCTGCCGGCAAAAGTTAGTAAAAACTAAAAATGGAAAAGAATTCTTATGAATATTATGTCCAACAAAGATCGAATATCCCGCAACTAATAATTTGTTTGTTTTTCATTTTAAGGGAAAGGCAAAGGGATTCAAGCCCATGCAGGCTGCATGGACTTAGATCTGTTTGACGTAGTTATATTATTTTCATAAGTTAGTAAAACACTGGTGTAATTCATTTTATTGTTTCTTGGGAGTTTTGATGTCAATCCGACGATTACCGTTGAGCAAAAGGTCCCGCAGGCTTATTGTCTTAAAAAATACGGTCACTTTGCAATGTTAGTCAGAGCTTTGCTACAATATTTCAATATTGTTCACAATTATTGACGATTAATACACAAAACTACAGAAAATGTGCATATCAAAAATCACAATATGATGCTTCACTTGGGTTACCGCTAAAACTTCAATCTTTTTGAATGAAGCTAATATACATCAAATTGGTTTATTTTAGATTTTCAAACTATACTTTTTTATTCTTAATTGTATTGTCTATGATTCTTAATACGAGGAGGAAATTTTCAAATTATTCTGACATCTGGCACTGAATGAAAATTTAATTAAAAGATTCAATGATTCCATCACATTTATAAATAGTACATTAGTTCATACCACATAATCGTCATAATCATATCTGCCCACAGATGCCCACTGCTGGATATAGGCCTCCTGTAATAATCGCCACACCGAGCGCCGCTTACATCCACTGATAGGAGCCATATTATATTTCATTAGACCTTCTTTTCAAAGCCAAACGTTCATTTTCATCCTAAAAGAAACCACTGAAATTTTAATTTTAATTTTATCGTAAAAATAAACCCACCTGCAAAATGGTCATTGATATTAATCTTTATAATACACAACCACAAAATACACTCCCTAAATTATAAAGGAAATATCTCCAGTCCTAGATGATAATAGTCCATATACACAAATTGTCACTGCCTTTAATAAAAAAAAAACAACCGATAGTTTTGCACGTCACACAGCGCGTGCGGTATTGGCGCCAAAACTTTGTGAAATGTCAAATCGTGGCGCGGGAAAGGTCGACAAGCAATGGCGGGGGCGAACCGGTGTTTATGTTAATTAATTATTATGCACTGAATCTATTAGAAGTAGACATTGTTTATTTTGCAAATAATTATAAGAAGCACTTTTTAATTGATACGAAGCGCGCTTGAGAAGTGTAGACCATTGTCATCAGAGATACATATAGTCTCGCATTTTTCCCGGATTCTCCGGCGAGGAATGGATTCCCGGTCTCCCGCGTAATCGATGGAGATACTGACTACTATACTATCGAAGAATTGGAATAGGCAGAGACCACTTCTTTCCATTTGTTACGATCATTTAATATTCTTCTGTACGAACTATGAGTCTGCTTCTATTCGAGCAACGGGAAACCCTCGGTGCCGCTCGCAGGCTGCATCCTAGGGCGAGAACAGGTCCATATAGGCTTTGCTCCTGCGCCGTGAACGTCTTCGTCTTAATGGTTCTGTGAAATTTCCTTTCGCTGTCGTTCGACAGACTCTTAAACCGTCATCACGTCTTCGCAGAAGGTAGCTACGGCCGCCCAGGCGCCCCCGCTTACAACCATGTTTGATATCATATTCGGAAGAGAGGGCGCCTGCTCTCCAATTTCCATACAAAACTGTAGCCGCTGGGTGACTATGGTCGCTTGATTTAGACCTGTATCTAACAGATATACATCAAAAGATTTAGAAGGATTATTCAGACTAATATATTCCTTATCACGAACTTTTAAACCAGAAAATTTTTCTTTGAAGAAGAATAGTAAAGACATGAGACGTTGTTTTCTTTGAAGAAAACAACGTCTCTTGTCTTTACTATTCTTCTTGGAGAACTTGATTCACAGAAATGATAAGTTGATGATCTTTTGATCCACCAAATATGCCATCCGTTCTCGAATCTTTACCATTGCTCGATAGCCAAAAACTTTCAAATGAGATAAATCTGGTTTCTTACCATGCCACACTTCATATAGCGTTTTACTATTATGACTTCGATGAGGACATCCATTTTTTAAATCGATAGCTGTCTCTACCCCATTTTGCAATATGCTTTGGAGAGGGGACTTAGAGAAAGCGCTAAAAAATACAACGCGCCTTTACTTTAATCGACCTATTCGTTCTTTCAGATACCCCGTTGTGTTGAGGACTGTAAGGAGCTGTTGTTTGGTGCTCAATGCCTTCACTTTACACAGGTCCATGCCCCTGTAGTGGGGACCAATATGAACTGGGGATGATGTCGATTAATGTCTGTGCTTACTTATTCTTTTGACAAACTTAGGTGGACTTAATCAGAACTGGACGCTCTGTCCCCCTAGCCAAGTTGACTTTTTACAATCGTTAACGCCAATATAAACGAAAAGAATAATATTAGTATGATATTTCTAATCGATAAAGTCACGGTAATACATTTTGTCGTTTCTATTAGAATTAACGATTGTAAAAAATCAGCTTGGATAACTTGGCCAACAACATACCGTAAGCGTCACTCGCATTCATGTGTTATAAGGTTTTACTCGTATGCACCACGAAAATTTGGTGGGCGTGGCTTTTTAAATGCCAAGTTATTACATAACCAGGAGGTGTGCAAATTCAGACAATACTTTCTGAATGCGAGTGTGGAAATGTTGTGACACTATCGCAATCGATCGAAACGGCGCTGGTTGAGATCTTAGGTGGTCAGTATTTCAGATCGAATTGCCGTATGGAAGAACTACCGGGAGATTCTATTGGGCTGTAAATCTGCCCGTTTTCGTGTCTCACGCGTCAGAGCGAGAAGTCTGGAGCCCTAACCACAGACAACACGGTTCCAAAACCTCTACCTCAGTGGACTACAGTATTTTTACGTATATTTTATTTTTTAGGTCAGGGAGTACTTAGGTCAGGGAGTAATTAGTCTTTTAGCCTGTCCGGCAAATAGACTTAAGTATACGGGTGAGGAACCCCGGCTTCCCGAGCTACTTCTGTCTCTCCCTTCTAATTTCTATCTCGGAAGGCCGAGATAGTAGTATCCCGTATCCTATAATCCTTCACCTAAATTCCATATTCCTTTCTCAATACACCTTTTCCACCTCATCCTATTTCCTTTCCTCTCCACTACACCGTGGGAATGCAATGAGGAACTTTAATACTTTTGAACCTTATGAGATGGCGGCGTCATGGTTCGCCACCCGACACGTCTTATTGCCCACGGAGGCGAAATGTGGGCTGCGGATAGCCACTTTGCTACACCAAACGATCGTAACAGGTGTAAGGAAGTGGTCTCTGCCTACCCCAATTGGAAACAGGCGTGACTGTATCTATATAGTGTATACTATGGTCTCTGCCTACCCTTATGGGATATCGGAGTGAGTGTATGTATGTATGTATGTATTTTATTTTATAAAAATGATTTAATAAATATATATGAATACAAAAATAATAAAGCGTCCGTTCTTACAACACACTATTTTGTACAACCCCGTTCCGGTTAAGATTAGAATAATTAATGATGGAACATTTACCTTGAGTGGCGCTCATCCGCTCTCACTGATAATAGACAATTATAATTATATATTTTTTTCGTTTAATTTCCTCCAATTACTATTATTTCAGTGTACAGGCGCTAGACAGCGAGCTTGTGCAATTGAGGTGCTAAATTCAACCTGTCTAATTAAATGTTAATTCTTCAAGCGATCGATTGAATTAGATTCTGTATTTAGATATTTTTTTATTCCCCAAGTCTATGTAGATAGGTATCAGCACTGAGGAATCGTGAAATAAATTTATTTATTTATTCTTATTGTATACAAACAGGTAAAAAAGCTGTACAAAGGCGAGCTTAACTCAAAAATTGAGTTTTCTTCCAGCAAACCTTAGAGTGTAAAATAAAAAGAATATCATACTTTCATTAAAAAAGAAAATCTTACGACATGATATTGAAATACCCACCGGGAGGCTGAAATATTTACGCTATTTATACTATCGGCTATTATGCAAACAGTTGTGTAACGCCATATTGTTGTGTAACTAATATCAATGTATTAGCTTAACTTAACAACAAATATCAACTAAGTTTTATCATTTTTATGGTGAACTAGAAAAATACCAAGCGAAGCTCGACCAGACTAGTATTAAAATAACAACTTATTAGACGTTTAAGGAAATTGTAGCCTAGTGTCTAATTGATATTTGATCTTTGAGGTAGGCAACATTGAACGCAGCCGGATGTTAGATATGTTAATGAAATGGCTCCTCCATGTTTCAGTGAGTCTCAACAAATATCTAAGTCAGAGGTTCCCAAACTTTTTTTCTCATAGACCACTTTCAAAATTTAGCTGGTTCCGGCGGACCCCCTGCAGCTAGATTTCTACAATATTCCCAAAACTCGACAAAAAACGTGATTAGATCTAACTATGGAAATTTGCGTACGCCATCGTAGACACCCGTCGAGTCTCCCGTAGACCCCTGGGGGTCCACCTGGACCACTTTGGGAACTAAGGGTCTAAGTAATAGTGGTCGTTGTAGTGATTTTTGAAGCCACGGAGATAACCTCAGATGACATTCGCTCATTTGAGCCCACCCCTCGGCCACCTCTCCTACAATTATATCAGACTTCATCATCATCATAAGCCTGTGAAAGTCCACTGTTGGATGTGGAACCATTCCACAAAAGGGAAGGATTTGGCATAGTTTCCGCACTAGGCAGGCGTCTTTGAGGAGTTTGCAGGAGTTGCAGCAGTTGTTGATTGAATCCTATAACGCTGCTGCTCGTTATCTTATTTCATCGTTCACCTAATTCCCACAACGTTCACGGAACATGATGAAGTGACGTCATTATGGCAGCGCCGGCGACACCTTTATCAGGGTTGCCATGCGTCTACCGGGTTGTCTGCGTTCTACCGGGACAATCCCGATTTGGATAAAAATGTCGCGCGTTTCGACAACATACAAATTTTATCCCAAATCCTGATATTTGATAACTAAGTTTGAATAATGCTACGGTGATGAAGAGACAATATCATTATCATATCAGCCCACAGATGCCCACTGCTGGACGTAGGCCTTCACTAATGACCGTTAAACCACCTGCTGAGGCTATGAACCGCCTGCATCCACTGATTGCCCACGACCTTATCAGGCCAGCGATCTACCTAGTTAGAGGTTGACCTACATCATACTTTTCGGTTCGGGGTCCCCACTCCAATGCTAGGACCACAGCGACCATCGTTTCTACGAGCTACGTGCCCCGCCCACTACCACTTCCACTTTGCAATGCTTTGAGTCTTACCCACTATCACACCAAGGCAATGTTATGCTTGCACTACTCTTGGATCGGGACAGTGGGAGATACGTAGTGAGAACAAGGTTTTAGTTGATGAGAGCTTAGCCACATACTATCTTAGAAGACGAGGTTAGGGTGGCATCTATAAAGCTCGGTGTGCTAAATAGAGCGAAGCGGTACTTCACGCCGGGGCAAAGGCTGCTGTCATCTCTGAGCAGGTGCACCTGGATGCAAGTTTGGAACTTTTGAGTTGGCTTAAAGACGACCTAGCTACAGGAATCGTCGGTGATCCCAAACTCACAAGCGTATCAAACTCTTAAGTTTAAGGAGAGATTTCGCCACCTTATGTGTGTTCTACAGCTTGTACAATGTGTTGTGTTCCGAGGAGTTGTTTGACATGATGCCAACAGCCACTTTCTACCATCGCATCTCTCGTTATCGAGAGAGAGTTCATCCTGACCTTTACCATTAGTTCAGACCTGACAGATTAGAACCTCAATAGTCACGTACAGTGCGGTCAGAGGAATTTCCTCCCGCGAACACTCCAACTGAGGAATAAGCTCCCTGCTGAGGTTTTCCCGAGGGACTAGTATGGAGTTCTTCAAGAAGGGAGTAAGTAAATTTCTAAAGGGTTAGCAACGAGCATGTTATATTCCTGATGTTGCAGGCGTCTATAGGCTGCAGTAACCGCTTAATATCAGGCGGACCGTACTCTTGTTTGCCATAAAGAAACTATTTTTTTTTAAATCGCCGACCGTTTGACGAAATACGGCAGATATTTCCGCTCGTTAAGTAAATGGTGAAGAAGAGGTTACGAAAATACTCTGGCATAACGTGAAGCGCGGTATGTGGAAGTAATTGGCTGCAAAGCAAAACGGAAGGTCGCGAGCGTGGCCGGCCACCGGAACGAGCGACCGAGCGGTTGCAACATGCACTCGCACCGCTCATGGACTGTGTGAGAAATAATTCATTTGTTTATTTAAATTGCTACGTTTTGAAGGTATCGAGGCGAAAAATCTATGTGCACATTAATAAAAAAACTTGTAGTGTATGTTTAAACGTGCATACCATTAACTTTATTTGTCCGCAATAGGTGGCGTTGGTTATATTGTGCCACAAAATAGCACTTTTAAGTTGTAAATTCGATTGTATATGAATTTTTTTACCATCGTGTAACTTTGCAAGCGGAACAATGATACCGATTTATTATTGCTTATCTATAGTTAACTCTTTAGTTAGCTCTTTGAGTTACATATATTTTTTAATTAATACCCTATCAGATCGGAAGCTTTCTATGCCAATGAGTCTCAGGTTTGATTCTAGTAGGGGCAAAAACAAATGTGATGAACACAAACGTTTGTATCCGAGTTGGGAACGTATTTATCTATATACTGTTATAAAATTGGTAATGTCAAGTTTTCAAAAATCAAATAGTGTTAAAAGTAAACTACTCAGATCGACTAATTAAGGTCGATTTTTGTTTGTACAGGCTTCATGCAAACACCAGAAGGTAGATTTTGCTTAAATTGTTACAGTCTTAAATTGTTACAGTCTTACCAATTTAAATACTACGCCATTTTTCACCAAATCGGTCCAGTAGAAAACAAGATACAGCTTGTTCCCTGTTTAAGTAGCCGCCGAGAGGTCAAGTAAAAGTGATTCTATGACTTTTTATATAAATATATCTATGATTGTGTCGGGATTTCTTATGTAATTGAAAATCGTCATTCACACTGGCGGAGCCACGGGAAAAAGCTAGTAAATTATATCTATCTATGTATATAAGTATGTATATCGTTGTCTAGGAATCCTAGTTTGGGGCTAGATCAATGTACATATCGGTCATCCAATAGAATAATGACGTACTTACATTTTTGCAATTTATCAGAAGAAGCGTTGCGATATGTGAAAGTGTCCAGAAGTAGAGAGCTTATACATCCTTTTTCAGTATGTGTATTTTAAAAGCAAAGGATACAAAATTAAAGTTTGTTTGCCTTTCAATAAAATTAATTTTAAAACAATAATCCATTTTGTAGGGTGCCAAGGCTGTACAATCTCTTGCCGTAAAACTCGTATTTCTTATACAAATAAAATCAGAACATAACTTTAAGGTGCGGTAAAGTGAATGTTGATCCATGAAGCTCACTATAATGTTGAAGTAGATTGTTGATCAAGGAGAATTGATTTTGGAGAGCGTGCGCAGGAATTACATGATTTATGTTAATTTCTCCACCCCCATTTCACCATCGGTCTACTAGACGCACGGCGGGCTATAACCCCCTACTGTAAAAGGCAGTTTATATTAAGAATAATCCTTTATTCTTCCATGTTTTGTCCTGTTTACCCAGAGTTCCTTACAATTATATCGCCAAGAAGAAGAAGACCTAGAGTTCCTTACAAAAATACCTTCATATCCGCCGTTCCGTTTTCTCGTCGCTATGGGTACCCGTTGCCCATCGATCTTCAAAAGCTACCGAATTTAACCATAAACAATATTATTTCATAATAAAGCATTGAAACATTTAAATGTAATAAAAAAATAATATTACACAATATATTGAACAACGAATGTTATAATTCATAATTTTACTAGATAAAATTATACTAGTCAACTGAATTGGTTTTTCTAAAAGCGACATCTAGGTGATATGACTTATAGCATGGCAGATATGAAAACGTGGCACGAATATAATTTTCTGTTATATACCATAGATGGCGTTATGTTAAGCATTATCAATTAAAGGACAGAGTGTGTAACTCTTGATCAGATGGCGAACTCAGGAAATCTTCGACTGGCTCAGGACTGCTATGTGGTAGCTGTTACACCACCTCGTACTCATCCCTGCTACCTGTACGAAGCGATTTGCTTCCACGTTCATAATACGTGCAGCCAAAGACTGGAATAGTCTTCCTGCGTCAGTATTATCGTTCGATAATGTAGCTATCTTTAAGACCAAGAATAAATAGGTTTTTATTAAGCTAGTACGTTTTGCCACCGTAAGTTACATCGCCGCTTACCATCAGGTGGGATTCTAGTCAAGTACTAGCTTAAATAAGTAAAAAAGAATGGAAAGTGACCAGTATTTTCAAACCAGTCACACGAGTTATTTTGGTCGAATAGTTTGAGGGTAAAATATTCGTTTGCAGGCTCCACTATGAATGCACTATCTCTGATTGTCAGTATAGCTTCCGTGCAGAAGTCGGTACTATGCACCTAATATTCGCTGTAAAAATCCTGTCTGTGGAATTCAGAGAAAATAATTAAACATGGCATTTTTAAATCTACAGGTTTTTAACCGAGTGCCTCGTCACAGTCGATTTAGTGGGCGTTACGGTCTAAAGTCGTACTGGAGGCCTATAATGACACCACAGAGTGATATCTACTACAACTTCGTTTCTACAGATAATATATACCAGGAGTCGGCAATCTTTTTGGCCGCGGGTTCAAAATCAACCAAAATATGAGAATTATAGAGACGTTTGGGTCGGAGATACTTTCGTATTTTCCAAATCTTTTTGATTTTGATTTTATTTTCAGAACTGAAGCGGGTCACTTGAAATTATCAAATTGGTCACTCGGTGACCCGCGGCTGATAGGTTACCAACCCCTGACATATACTGGGGTGATATTTTAAGTCTTACCAAAGAATTTAAACTGAATGGATGTTCTTTGCATGTAACTCAGATGACTGATGATTTTTTTTAAATTAATTTTCTACTTCTGTGGTAGAAAACTCTGTGGTAGAAAACAACCACTTGTTCCAACTTTTGATCAACAACACTTACTTTTCGAGCATGAGAAATGAAAATAGCAATTATATCAACTTAATTTTTGTTTTATAATCTAATATCTCCGAAGAATCCAGATTTTTTTATTCATCTATACTATTATTAAATTGTTAAATGTCAAATTTTTAAAAATCAAATATTTAAAAACAAAATACCCAGATCGACTAATTACGGGCTTCTGAAACCAAATCCATCTATGTTTGTATGTTTCGGCTACAGGCAAAAACCAGCGAGTAGATTTTTGTTAAACTGTTACAGTCTTAAAGGTACTATTCCGACTTAAATACTGCGGTATGTTTCATCAAAATCGGTCAAGTAAAATTGAAGATAAATCTTGATCCTTGTTTCAGTGGCCGCTGTTAAGGTACCAGAGGTCAAGCAAAAGTGGTATTAAGTTTTTTATATAAATCTGTGATTGTGTCGGAATTTCCCATGTAACGTAAAACCGACATTCACGGACCACGAGCCGCAGACAAAAGCTACTGATGCTATATTCGCAACGGTATTTACTTAAATGGATTCATTCTGACCACAGATAACACCAATAACAAAAAAAATACAGGTGCATAGCTATTTAAATCTACAATGTTCATAGCTGTTCATAACATAGATTATGCGTCCATTTTTAAATTTTATTAAAATTTAAAGCTAATGAGAATTATTAAACGCAGCATACTGGAGCGCCTTGACATCGAACAGTGGTGGTGATTCTGCTGTAACAGAACTTAACTAAATTTATCTCCCTATCTATTTCTAATGTCAAAGGCCAAAACGAGATAGCTACAATTTTTGTGCTGTCAGTTTTGATTAGATACGTCAAAATTAAAAAAAAATTGATATGACCTCGGAACATACCGAGTGAAGATAGTTTTGGCGGCAATCCGAGTGAAGCAACAATTGAAATATTATTTTAACGTTTTATATTAGTTTATTGTGATGTTTAATATATAAATTTGGTGTTGTTTTGTATATTAATCGTCAATAATCGTGAACAATATTGAAACATTGGAATAAAATTGGGACTAACATAGTAGAGTGACTGTATTTTTTCAAGGCAATAGACCTGCGGGATTTTGCCTTGTCAAAATTCGTCGGATTGACTTCAAAACTCCCAAAAAGTAATAATATGATATATCGATATTTTATTGTTAACTTGAAGAATATTATATACCTTCAAAAATATATACCATACGACACTGGCAGAAATGACGCGAATTCGCAGCCTATTGCCACTATGAAAAAAGAAGAATACACAAAAACGCAACATTTTTTGTAACGTTTGATTGAAATATAGATC
>WUAW01010843.1:9702-23577 GCA_017165845.1 Thaumetopoea pityocampa
TACTGGACCTATTTTCATTTAAGTCGAAATAGTAACCTTTAAGACCCAATTGACCAAAATCTACCCGCTAATGTTTGCGTGAAGTCCGGACAAACAAACAAACAAACATCGACGAATTTGGTTTCAGAAGATTAATTAGTCGATCTGGGTAGTTTGTTTTTAAATATTTTTGATTTTTGAGAATTTGACATTTAACAATTTTATAATACTATAGACAGACTTTTATAAGTCTTGGATCCAAGGGCTGTCTGAAGATCGCATATTGCTATATAACCGCGCAATGTACACTATCTATTTCTTGTTTATTATATTCATAACATTTTATATCGGTGTGTAATACAGTACCTACTCTATACAATTCTATTCTAACTGTTCCCAAAACTTGTTAACTATTTGACAACCAGTGCGGGAATATAACGCTAGTGAGCTCGGATAACAATGATACCACCATAATTTGACTCACCACATATTCTTCTTTGACACCTTTCATTAATGCTAATATTTTCAAATTTTTCAAGTCGATTCGCACATTCAATTCGCCACTTTGCCTCTGGTCGTAAGACGTCAAAGGACCGGCGCACGTACCCAGAAACGAACACGCGGCTAAAACAAGGAGCACTAACATTCTGATTTTAAATTAGTAACGGTGGATGATAAAGTAAGAATTACTATCGAGTCCCGTGATCATACGCAACTGGCCAAGACGCAAGCCGCCCCGAGCGCTGCTTAACACCGAGTTATTTCCAACAGCTTAACAGTTATTTCAAGTAACTGTGGAAAGGTCGATAGCCCCGGCCGGAGCACTGCGTCCTCGGATTGCGTAATTTAGGACTGAGTAATTTTATTGCAAACGCATAAATTTATATAGCCCGTGTGCGTTCCGGGGTCCAGTCAATAACAGAACATCGCCACTCCTTCCTGTACAAGTTTCACAAGAATTGACTAAAGGTTTATCAATTATATAACATCTATCTATAGTTATTGAAAGTATTGTAAAATGACTTGAATTATTGATTATCATAAAAATATATAAATTTTAATCACAATAATATTTTTATATATTTTTTTAAATAATTGCATGACCTTTTATCATATATATAGTGAATCTGAATTTAATTTAAGACCCTTCGTATAACCTATATATTAACAAATAAAACATTCATTAATTCATCTGTTATAAATATCTAGCTAACCATAATCGTATTGTTTTGTTGAAATAACGACCTTTTGAAAACTTTATTCCTGGGATGGGCACGGATCAAGGGTTCAAGCTGTATTTTTAATTCTACGGGACCGATTTTGATGAAATATGACGCCATATTTCATTAATTAAATCGGAATAGTACCTTTAAGACTGTAACAGTTTAATCGAAATCTACCTGCTGGTTTTTGCGTGAAGCCCGAACAAACAAACCGGCATCGACGCGTTCGGTTTCAGAAGCCCTTTATTAGTCGATCTGCGTAGTTTGTTTTTAAATTTCTTTACATTTAACAATTTTATAATGGTAATAGATAGATAAAGTATATATACAATAATATAAAGTATAGTACAGCTACTGGCCACGATGTAAAAATAATTTTATTTATTTTTACATCTTTTCTTTCATACACGCGGGTGGAGCCGCGTGTATGTCGGTTTGGTGGCGCCGCAAAAGCTAGTTTTATATAAATCTATTATTGTTTCCACCAATTTTGCTCAACCTACACCGAAACAAACATTCATATCCATCCTAGTCCACATTCGTCCCTACTACAGGGGCACGGACCTCCTCTGATCAGGAGGGGGATTAGGCCGTAGTCTACTACGATATCCTAGTGCGTGTTGGTAGACTTCACAAACCTATGCCGACATGTAGGTTTCCTGACGAAGTTTTCCTTCTCCGTTGAGTACATTGGTGTCTACAATGCAGACCGTCCATGAATTAGATATAACTCAATGGTACGGAACCGGGTCGAATCCAGGACCTTTCGATCGTGAGTCGCCTCTATAACCACATGCACACTACCACACTAAAAGCGAAAAAAGACCTTAGTAAAGTACGAAAGCGCATTGTCTTTTTATTACCTCTGAAACGCTAATAATATGGGATACCGAACATGGACATATATGCTATAAATCATCACCATTACAAAGTTATTATACGCAAAGTTGCGGCTTTTAGCTAGTCGTGATCAAAAACAGTAAGTACTTGACTGCCATGCTGCCTGGTGGTAAGTGGCAATGTAACCTAGTAAGTAAATACTTTATATCAATTCTTCCAACTAAATTCATTAGTAAGCAAACCCTTTATCATCCCAATTCTTGTAACTAAATTGTCAAAACTGGAACTGAATTGCAGCCAGCCACTCGACAAAGTTTTAACCATTTTTTACACTCCGTTATCCCATACTCCCATACCTACCCATAGATTGTACATATATCCAAGCAGAGACTATAGACCACATGCTAGGTTTCTGACACATCTTTTACACCTCATTCATATTCATACATCTTTTCATAAATTTTCTTCAGTAATGGACGTTACATACTTGACCTTTTTGAAACGAGTTGTTTATTTGGTCAAGATATGTTTACCTTGCGCGCCCTTTTCGAATATTTCCACTCACTTTGCGTATATTCGTTTCGTCATCCGATTCTCACTTCGACATTGTCGTAGAAAAATGCCACATGTACAAACGGCTGCTTTAGAGTAGTAATTAGATGTCTCTAATTTCCGAAAAATCCCGCATCACGCTGTTCCTCACTCCGCCAGCTAGGGTGGCTCCATACACACCTACTCCGTAGAGATCGCATTTCCACCGCAATCACACAGCTTCCGCGCCGTGCCGAAGATCCATTGCCCTAAATAAGTGGCTGGACATTATGCATAAGACTGCTGAATAAGCCAATGTTTAATCTATCTACACTATAGTAAAATTATCGCTGCACCAAATCTGCATATTGAATATTTAAAAAAAATTCATTGTGATAACCCAAAAAAAAGATATGGAGTCTATTTGAATGTCTGTCGAATGTTTTTTATTATTTTTTCTGTCTATATATCTCTTTGCAATACGATCACGCAAACACCACTAAACGGATTTTAACGGGGTTTTTGTTCATATATTGCTTATAGTCTAGTTTAGAATAAGATTTAGACTGTTTTATTGCAATTGACTATAAAAAGAAGTTATGGTATTACTAATTTTTTTTTTTTTTGATGAAATTTACTAACCCGAGTTTACCCGAGGTTCCCCGTAAAGATTTTAGGTTTAGTAAATGCTGTATGCGGGCAATAACAGCTAATATATTAATTATACACATTTTTTAAATTAGTCCAACAAGAATCGAATGCAGTTTTTTATTAAAAAAAACAACATGTACATACTTAACAAATCATAGCATAAACTTAGATGTGAATTTTTTGCTATTATAGACCGCCAGGGGTGCTACGGTAGATATGTATTAACTTTTTTCAAAAAATTTTTTAATATAAAAAGTTGTGTAAATTTTCTTTCCTTCTTCATTTTTGTAGCAGGGTCTACATTTCCAGATATGTCGAGCTATCTTCAACAGACGCCGCGACCTATTCTCCCAGTCGACGCATATCGTGGCAACTCATCGACCCTCGTGGAGTTTTTCTACCACGTCACGGAGACCAAGTTCTATGAGTCCGTATGTATGTAACGCCACTCATCCACATCATTGGGCTTATAAGCACTACAATATTGGGTATTCCTACCAACATTTCAAAATTTCAACATCATTACTCTTTATACCATAGTTAAGGGTCCACTAACAGTAACATTCTCCATATATTCGTAATACCAAAATATTTTAAAGTATTTTGGCGTTACAGTTGTATAAAAATGTCTTAAACTATAATTTAATAAGTCTAGTTTTAATCTTAAAACCTGATGGAACACTTGTTCATGTGTTAAAAGAGAAGGCATGATAATTTGCATCTCTATTCGCCCGCAATTCACATTTAGATACTGGCAATGAATCTCCTAGTACCTAAGTCCTGGAAGCTTGCTAATGTGCCCAAAAAAAAAAATAACCCTGCTGATCCTGCCAATTATTGACTGATTTCAGTTACTTCCATACTTTGTAAGATTATGGAACGTATACTGAACATACGCATCGTAGCATATCTAGAGCAAGATGATCTTTTCAGTGACTGACAATACAGATTTCGCCGAAATCGATCAACTGGGGACCTACTAGCGTATGTTACCCATATCTGGGGTGAAGCAATCGACAAAATGGAGAAGCAATTGCTGTTTCTTTTGACTACTCGTAGGCTTTCGACAAGGTCTGGCACGCCAGCCACATCGGCAATCTTGCAGCGTATGGCTTATCTCTTATCTAATCCCAGCCTTATTTCCTAGATAAAAGACTTCCTGAGGGAACATTTTCTGTGTGTTGTCGTAGGAGGTTGCTCCTCAGATTCCGGAGTTCTCATGGATCTGTTCTGTCTGCAACTATAGTACTATTTCATATTAACGATCTGCTCATGTCCGGTAACTATGGGTATGCAGACGACAGCACAGTTGTAGAGAAATATACATATTTTGACTTTTAGAATCGAGAAAGATCAAGTACAATCAAAAAGAGAGGCCACGGTGGAGCAGTTGAACCTCACACTTTCTCAAACTGCGGGATGCCAACCTTGTGACTTTTAATGCCACCAAAATGCAAGCTTGTCTTGGCGGAGACAAAACTTGCTTGACAAGCCAAGGTGAACCTTGGCTTCTACTTTTCGGGGTATATCCTACCCCGAATTATATACAATTATATACGAGCCCTGACAATACATTTTCTGAAAACTTGTCTTTTAAGTGGCTTTTTAAAATATTTTTATTTTTCCCTACATGAAAATGTCTGAATTTTATATATTCTTCTACTATATGTTTTATAATATTATGATATTTTCATGATGGCGGCCGAATGCGTGTTCTGTTTCGTCAACTTTGGAGTAATTTGCCAATCAAATTAATCATTATTATTATCATAAGCTGTTTATAATCTATTTCACTTCTAGTTCGTCTTATTATTACAACTCAACGATTGTTAACTACTGGATGGGTTGGAAATTTATGGAAGTAAACATGATAATGTTTAGAAATAAACACTGAAGTTACTAACACATGTTGATAAGAGCTACCTCTCAAAAATACTTTTGAACTGAAAAACCACATCAGTCCGGTAGTATATACTGTGAAGCCATAGTTGTATTAATAATAACAAAAATAATCATTGTCCGTGTAAATTAAAAAAAAAATGGTTTCGGACTAAAGACGTTCAAATCAATTCAGTGTTAATATGATGTGTAGTTAAAACATAGACACATACAATCAAACCTTTTCCCTGGCTTAAAGGCCTTAGCTACCAAGCTATAAAATGTACAAAAAAAACCTTTTCCCTGGCTGTCCGGCTAGAAATCGAATCCCGTGCTCTCGCGTAACATTCGGGGATACTGACCACTATACCACCGAAGAATTAGGAAATGTAGTTACAAATGTAATAATAATCACAAAAACACGCATTATCAGTGATAATATAACTCTTTGATGATGCCAAGCATTTATTAACTACGTATAAAGATATGGGTAAATTCATGCTCTTGGCAACACCAAAGAGTTTTTGCTTTTTATTGTTTTTTTCTTTTCGTTTTTTTATGAATATATTAAATATTGAATAAATGCTTACTTATGAAATGTGTTGTTCGTACACTTTTCTATGTTGTAGTGTAATTTTTAAACGATTTCACAGCAAAAACGTCATTTTTTCGAAATTAGCTCGTGATGTTTACGTCGCAAACGATATTTTACGTGTGGCGGTAAAATCGAACGGAGTCGCCAATAATGGCGACTTCTATTTGGCATCAATTTTCAGTATGTTGACTATGAATTTAGACGTATAAATAATCTAAGGACCCTGTCATAACATACATTTCCACCATATAAATCTAATCAAATATATATGGTGGAAATGTATGTTATGATATTTTACGCCAATAAACCTTGCCAACAGTCAAAGACCAAAAGACTTCGACCATACTAATAATATTATAAGAACACGGATAATAATACACTTCATTTCTGACATGGTAGCTACCTACATACTTGATAAATACAAATACCTATACGTCAGATAGAATTTGGCGGCAACCAGATTGATGCATTTTTTTTTTCAAGGCAATAAGTCTGCAAGATCTTTCTCCTGGTCAATGTGGTAATTGTCGATTAGCTGTCAAACCAATAAAAAGTATATAATGAGATACATACAACAGCATTTTATTAACTTGCAAAGGCCTCCTGTATGGGCTTAGATCCCTTTGCCTTGCCTTTATAAGGAAATTTAAAAATGGCACCTACCTATTGGCGAAATAATTGTTTTCGTTTTCGTGTTATTGTTTACGGTCATAAAACGCACTTATGAAGAGCTTACGTAGATTATTTATGCAGTTATTAATAACTCAAAACTACACACATTCGGTAATATTAACACTGTAATGATTAAGTTCTGGAAAAGCGCAGGTAAAGAAAACTGCACTATTTTTTTGTATACATGTATTTATTTCACTACGTAAGAGGTAAACGCCTCATCTTTATATTTCTTATTCCAGCGAAAGGGAAATCTGGGTGTCCTGTGCGACCTCCAGAACATAAATCTGTGTCCAAACCTGATATTAAAGCTTTAATAAATACACAGTTGCTTCTTGATGATGAAGGTAAATTCATAATCACATTAAAACGGTAGTATTTAATTCATCTATTCCAATAACGTAACATTATAAATCTTTACAGATCCCACAGTTATATTAGATAAAAATTCTAAATTATCTTTGAGTCTTCATGATGTTCTATTACAGAAAAAAGCTATAAATTATTTTATACAATTTATGGAAACAATAGGTAAAGATAAACTTATCAAATGTTGGCTAGAGATTGAAGATTTCAAATCATTAATGGCAAGATATTTCACTTATGATGATAATAATTTTAAAGTTAATCGAACTAAAAGTTTAGATCTTCACTATAGAAGTAGTTTGAAACATAGCCACAGAGATAATCAGCCACAAACCTTTAGCTGGAAAGAAAACAATGATATGTTTACTAACTCCAGTAAGGCAAAATATAAGAAAGAATGTTCAATAAGTTCATGTGAGAACTTAACTGAACATGAAAAATGTGAAAACTTTGATGTTAATCAAAGAATTCAGTGCAGTGATTTAACCGAGGAAGCTATAAAACTGTTTAAAAAATATGTAGCTCTGGAAGCTCCATATCAATTAGATTTACCTGACAATGTCAGAAAAACTGTTATTTCTAATATATGCCAACCAGAAGGAAAGATAAAAGAAGACTGTTTTAAGCCAGTGCAAGACATACTTCTAAGTGAAATTGAAAATTATTTTAATGATTTTCTAAACAGTCCATTCTGCATTAAAGCACAAATTGACATTTTGACTAGTGGCTCTCTTAGTCTTAAAGATATTTTGTACAATGAAACAATACTCTTTTATTTCACTGAATATTTGGAACAAGAATCTTGTAGAATACTTCTCGAATTTCTTATGGCTGTGATGCACTTCAAAAACAATTTTACAAATGGAAATACTGTAGACAATGAGCAAGTTCAGGCTGATGCTGTAGTTATTTATGACAAATATTTTTCACTCCAAGCAAGTAATCCAATTGAGTTCCCATCAGATATTAGATTAAAAATTGAAAGTGATATATGCAGAGAGGGAGGACCACTTCCAACTTGTTTTGATTTGCCATATCAAATTATATTTAAAACAGTTACTCAATATGTTAAGACTTTTTTAGAATCTGAAATATATTTTAAGTATCTTTCAGAAATGATACATTCTGTTGATATCATGTGGACCTCCAATCACAAATCGCACTCAGACTGCAGTAGTGAATTTAGTATAAGCACCCAAAATACTTTGCTTGCTATGGGAGACCCAGTCTTCCACAAAAAGAAACGAAATCTGTCTGTACCTGATATGACTATAGACTCTAATCAGCTCTATAATGCTGATTCTTTATGGCAACGCCACAGACATGATGGACTGAGTCTTGGAAGAGTTAATAGCTTAGGAAGATTTGAATCTAAATTTGAACCAGATCCTGATAAAAAGGATAAATCTGTATTAAAAAAAATGTTCAGCAAATTTGCACCTTTAAGCCCATCGAAAGTGGAGGAGGAAATGGCCTGGCAAATAGCCCACATGATTGTAAAAGATGTAACAGACCTGACTATGGCCCCACCGCATAATGAAAACGATGATATGTGATAGTTGTTGTTTAGAAAACATTATATATTTTGTAAATCAAATAATTAATTGTATATAATATTAAAGTATAAATGTTTACGTATTACTTTTTTTAATGTACTAAACACGGATTGATTTCTAGGCTAAAATTACACAGTGGGACTAAATAGGCAAATCAGTTGCTAAATCGTTACGTAAAACACCGTAAATTGCGTATTGTAGTCGTTATGCGCCCGCTTAATTAAAAATGCTATTAGTCAGCTCCACACCGGACGAACCATTTTGGATCGGTGCTCCGTGATTCACGATCCAGGATCGTGGACCGTACTCCTCCGATCCGGCTTAATAAACTTGCGATCCCTGCTGCGCCGCTTCAACACGCTCTAACATCTCCACGTTGAGTCAGTCGAACTCTCGGTATGGAGTAACATGTGCAGCAGCGGCGTCGAATTTATACGATTTTGTTTTTCTCTGTATTTTTCTTTCCTGTAGCCTCCCGACTAAAATCTATTTTTTTTTTCTTTAAATTGGGATATGGTCTATTTCATGACTAATGTGTCGCCAAGCATCCTCTCACATCCCTATACATAGAACTGCTATCATTTAGGTCCCATAAACATTTTTGCCCCTTATAAAGGGATATTGAAGTAATTGAGTATACGTTGGAACAATAAGAGGACAGCCTTGTGGTTACTCCGAGCTACTTGAAAATGAATACGTTCCATCAACGCGCCGTTATGGAATACGAACATAGGTCTCCAGCACCACATCTCGAAAGCTTTAATTTGGCTTTTTTCTGCCTTATTGTCCAATATTCAACGCCATAGAAGATTGAGAAACCAGTGTGCGTTCTAGCCTCACTTTGAACTAACAGCGACTTTGGAAATTTCTATATTGTCCGATCGCGCGATCCACACATAAGCGTCCACAACATGGGCACCAAGCAACTGAGGCCCCTTAGAGCATAGTCCAAAAACCGACAATAAATGGATCGCTCGAGGCCAGGAGCGCGCGCTCCCACTCGTGCTCCCACCTCCACACCGACCGCGCCTTTGGAGAGTGCGCTCCTGCCGCGCACAATTGGAGCCCGGTGGATCATCCAGTGTGGAGCCGACCATAGAAATGCTATCCAAAGACATACTACGTAGTAGATCCACGACCATAATCAATCATCTTACAAAATCAACAGCTAAAACTATTAGTATCAAATCAACATTACAAATAAATTTTTTCTCATCTACATTTTATAATTATATATTTTCTCAAAATACAAAACCCTTACTGTGCGCATTTACCCGATACCTGCCGGGTAAATATTAACAGCGGATGGGATAATTGCAGTCAGTCTACTTCTTACAAAAATCACAAATATAACCACAGCTGGTGCCCCCGCTTATGCAATTATCGGCGGTCCAATTCTGGCATACATTGCATATTATCCAATCTTCAGGGGGAATTATATTTTTCATTATACATAATATACAGAAATATTGTCATCATTATCGTTGTTATCTGCATTATTTTCAAAATTTCCGACATTTTTTGCAGCTTTCTGTCACTTTTTCCTTCTATCAAAATATATATTAATATGAAAATATATTATAATTAAATAAAATATATTACATAAAAATATATTATTAAAAAAATTATAATAATATATAAATATATATAATTTATCAAAATCGATTGAGCCTTTTAGTTACGAGCGAATATAGGAACGGGACATATGAGTACGGGACATACATACAGGTCAAACATATAACCCTCCTTTTGGACTTCGCCGCAGTCGGGTAAAAATGTATCCATTCTAATGTAAAATATACCTATGCATACATCAGACATCAGAGTTGGAAAAAAATACTTAGGCGAAATGAAGACTCCATCATGTGTCAGAAATCTCATTTAACGTTACCGTATTCTTGTACAGTGTTGTTTCGAAGGCTAGAATCCTACACAGACCAAATATTTGATATCCACAATCTATGCCCAGATATAACTTCCTATGGTGTGTATGTATGTTATTTCCATAATTTCCCACGTAGGTATATGTTCTTAAAGATTTATATCAATATCAACAACAAAATATGTACTCGTTCTTATACAGGTAGCATGTAATGCCTTTTTCCTAAACCTGACAACAGTTTTTATTTTCTAAGGACACTACGTGACATGATGGCTGCTGTACTTTGCTATGTGAAGGCCAAAGATGAGGCTTATTGGTGACCCTTCCCTGGTTGAGACCAATCTACAAAGACTTGAGCACAAGCGCAAGGTAACCAGCCTTTCAATATTCTACAGAATACATTTTGGAGTGTGCGTAGGAATTACGCGACTTAATTCCTCCATCCCCCTTTCACCATCGGACCACTAGACGCACAAGGGCTATCACCGTTACTTCGCAGACATCCCTGCCACCTCTACGACGCGATTTGCTTCTACGTTCATAATACGTGCAGCCAAAGACTGGAATAGTCTTTCCGCGTCAGTATTTCCGTCCGATTATAATGTGTGTTTAAGACAAGAGTGAATAGGTTTTTCTTAAGCTTTTACGTCTTACCACTCTAGGTTATATCGCCACTTACCATCAGGTGGGATTGTAGTCAAAAACTAACTAGCTTAAATGTGGTAAAAAAAAAATTAGGTAAAAAGGTACAGGTAGAATGGCAAACACTTCATCAGTAAAGGGACTGCGTAATGTCCCTTTCGCTGTGTAACGCCAACTAATAATTGCGCGGCGCCGGTATAATAATAATTCCATGTTATTAGAGATAATATCTGCACCTCAAAGGTACAGAGCATCAAGTACCAAAACATAAATTTTAAATCTTATGATTTTATTGAAAGAACAGGGCGTACTTAGTCTTTTAGCCTGTCCGTCAAATAGACTTAAGTATACGCTTATCCGTATACTTAAGTATACGGATAAGCAACCCCGGCTTCCCGAGCTACTAGTGTCTCTTCCTACTTCTTGCGACACAGTAATATCCTATAATCCTTTTCCTAAATTCCATATTTCTTGCTCAATACACCTTTCCTACCTCATCCTCTTTCCTTTCCTCTTCACTAAGCCGTGGGAATGCAATGAGGAAGTTTAACACTTTTGAACTTTATAAAAATGGCGGCGTCGTGGTTCGCCACCCGACACATCTTGCCACTACCCGCGGAAGCGAAATGTGAGCTGCGGATAGCCACTTTACTACATTGAACGATCGTAGCAGGTAAAAAGAAGTGGTGTCTGCCTACCCTTATGAGATATGAGCGTGAGTGTACGTATGCAATACAACCTTAGTATTTTTGGATTTAATATCTTATTTCACTGGATATTTATTTGCTTCAGCATCATAGAAATTCATGTTTATAGGTAGGTACTATTAAATAGAACACGCTTTTACGATCCTATTATAATGTATGTTCAATAAACTTAATTTTGAAAAATGTGGAATTAGCAGAACACCTCTTGTGGCGACCTACTGCACTACATGATACCAGGCATCTGTAACAGATGGCGCAGCTCTCAAGTGACGACAATAGAAGCGTGAATCACGCTAATTAAATTCTACGAGTCCGTACCCGAGATGCCCGACTGACACCGAGCGTGTTGGCGCCACCCGGTTACGCCGGCGGTATAGGTTCGACACACGACGCCAGTGAGGGAAGCGCGTGCGACTGGGAATAAATGAGTTTTATGACATTTTATTAAGCAATTAAAACTAAATTGAACTGTAATTGCATTTATTGATTCAAATTAATTTAATAGCGGCTTAGCGTATATACAACGCCCTAACATCAACAACAATCAATACTTGTCTGTTCGGAAGATCGTCCCTTTTCCGATACTGCCACTCTTGCCACCCGTCGATCCAGGGGCATTCCAACTTCTTCATTATCAACAATCACCAGTGATCTTTCATCTCGCCATAACTGGTGACCCCTACATTGAACATCAAGCAGCCTACCGAAAAGTTACTATATCACCGTGCTACTGCCATTAACATTGTTGTCCTCAATCACAGAAAAAATTCAAGAATCCATCAACAGCAGTCCTCGTCAAGCCAGACGTCAGCCTCATCAGGCCCATACGCAGCCTTTATATAATACTACCTGCTCAGAACTACGTGGTTCTTCGGCACGATACTCAACCGACTCAGTGGACCAACAGTTCATCGCAGCACACCTCCGGACTCATCGCGGTTTCTTGTCCAGCGTGAGGGTCTCCTCCCCTCTACTTCGCAACATAGTAACAGGCATCTTCAACAGATGGCGCAGTTCTTGAGTTACGACATCAGAAATCTGAACCATGTTTACTGCAACTCCTGCCACACTTCAACCCTATAGCTGGTGAAATAATGATCAACATTTCATGGGTCATAATCATCTCGACATACCCTGACACACGCATTTTATTAGATACCAGCTTTTGCCTACGGCTCCACCCGCATAAACGTCGGTTTTCCGTTACATGGGAAATCCCGACGCAATCATAGATTTATATAAAAAGCCTTTAAACCACTTTTACTTGACCTCTCGTGGCTTAATGGCGGCTACTAACACAGGGATGAAGCTGTATATTCAATTCTACTCGACCGATTTTGATGAAACATGCCGCAGCTTTTAAGTCGGAATAGTGCCTTGCTGTAATATTTTAACCAAAATATACCCGCTAGTTTTTACGTAAAGCCTGAACAAACATCAATTTGTTTTTAAATATCTTTAATTTTTGAAAATTTGACATTTAACAACTTTATAATAGTATAGATAGATAATATTACACTACCCGAAGAGTACAATATTAAATGTACACGTGTAAGACTGAACATTACTCGTTCTTGTGATTGATGAAATAATAAATTTATTATTACCTAATTTAATATAAAATATCAAAAAAATAAAAAAAAACGTCATTTACAACGCACTTAAATGACTTTTAATTTTTGACGATTGTATTAAAATAGGGACCACTGCCTTTTCTCTTAGTTGATAACAAATTTGCTTGTCATTACCACATATCACGAGTTAAATATACAACATTACAGACAATTTAATGTAGATAGATATTTGTAAATAAAAACCATGTATAAATGGTACAAAAAGCATTTATTCATTAAAAAACTAATTGTAAACAATACTGCGATGTTAAGTGTGATCAGTGATCATAGAGTTACATAATTATTTATACCTGGCGGAATGGGTGACAACTGAAGTCTCGGCGGCTCCGAACCTAACAATGGTGATTGTTCGTCAAAGAAAATAACCTTATTTCTCGTAGAGCTTTTCAATGACGGTATCAACCTACATTTGTTTATATTCCATTTCTGGTACACAAGGGCATTCATCAAGGCTTGCAAGGGATTCATTAAAGCCTGCAAAATGGAAAATGACGAAATTAAAATAATCGCGTAATAGGTCCACAGAATAGTGATCTTCATCTATATCATACTTGCGGTTGGATTTGTTGAAAGATTAGTCTTGCTTGCGTTTTCATTCGTGCTGTAGATTATGTTTTGATTTGAAGTTTTCTATTCTAGTTTTTGATAGTTAAATATGGAAAACTATACGTGTAAAGGTTGTAAGGGAAATGTTTGTTTAATTAAATTACAAAAAAAAA
>WUAW01010843.1:39707-51488 GCA_017165845.1 Thaumetopoea pityocampa
GTACGGCCTAATCCCCCTCCTGATCAGGCGAGGTCCGTGCCCCTGTAGTGGGGACGATATGAACTGGGGATGATGATTCAGTTAATTCTTAGGTATTACTTTGACGTTATATTGGGAGACAAATATACCATCCGTAAATATATTCAAGCTGATAATGATGATGGTATTCTATTAAAGTACCTACCTAATCTGGTGACATGTTTTAATTCACAATGAATAAAACATGCAACCTGTCTTGTGTTGTTGCGGATTTATTAGGCACAAAAGAAATGGATCTTATAGATCACGCGTACCTTAGGCCTGCAGATAGTGATAACAGTTTGCTTAAAGTTTTATTTAATGAACCAAGCATGGAAAGAATTACGAGAAGTTAAAATAAAACATAGACAACGAATACTGACTTATTCTACTGTATTATTATATGTATGTATCTGTAGGTACCATAGCGGCGAGTTACCCGAATGAGTGAACTCTAGGCAGTACCATTACTCTGGCCCAGAGGTTCCCAGACTTTTTTCTCATAGACGACTTTCAAAATTTAGCTGCTTCCGGTGAACCACCTGCAGCTACATTTCTACCATATTCCCAAAACTCGAAAAAAAATGTGAAGATTAGAACTAACTATGGAAATATGCGTACGCCAACGTAGACCCCTGTCGAGTCTCCCGTGGACCCCTAGGGGTCCACCTGGAGCACTTTGGGAACTAAGGCTCTAGGCAATACCTATTACCATATCATAACACGAGAGACGACTAGAGTCACCGGACCGCCGCTGCAACTGTGAAACCGGTCAGGAAAGGCCTAAACCATGGTAATATATTTATTTATTTACATTTTAGGCACCAATGGCATATAGGCGGACTTAATGCCTAAAGCATTTTTTACCAGTCGACCTTCAAATGGTACTGATATAACATAAATGAAATATCTAATGAAAAATAAAGGTATATGGGACACAAGCTTACCTAATGCTTATATAAAATATTAATAGATGTTATATACCTTCTTTCTTTCTATATACAATCTCATAAATAATAAAAAAAAATAGACTGATACAATAAAACTTAAATACATAAATATATGAATGGTATACAAATTTGTAATAAACTCTGAGTTTATTGCAACGATTCTTCCATTTTACACTAAAAAAGTTCATGAACTTTAATTACAAATGTGTAATGTGTGTTATATTTACCTACTGCCTGTCTGAAAATGGTATTGAATTCCAAAGAAGACAGATTGAACTGGTAATGTAGAGTGGATAAAACCAGATCTATGAGAGAGACAACAAAAGAAGAGAATTCGTAGTATGTAAATTTCCATCATAGGTAGAATAGGAGACTGCACGGATGACGCAGTGGTTTAAGCGTCCACTGCGCTGTCAAGTGTTGTGGGTTCGATCCCCACACGGGACAAGAACTTTATATAAACCACAAATTGTTGTTCTGAGTCTGGGTGTTCTGTGTTTCCGTTATTTGAATGTTTGTAAAGTCCTCACGGTACAGGAATTAATCCTTATGCGGGAGTTGTCTTTAAGAAAAACTTAAATTGAAAAATTAGATATGTAGAAACGGTAGGCGACATTAAGAGCGTATAGAAAGTGGTAAGTGCATGCAAGTTACGACGATGACGAATTTGCGAGGAATAAAAATTCGAACGCAGGTATTAAGACGATCAAATTTAGCTGCTGCCGCCGTTAAAATCCGTGCAGTATTTTTTGCGTGATCTTATTTCAAAAGAACAGACAGACAGATAGATAAAAATTTAAAAACAAAATTGTTCCGGTATATTATATCGATGAGGAAGTGTATCCGAATTTTTAAAAAAATATTTAGTGTATAAATTAAAGTTTGCACTAGTGTTATCTTAATCTTAAAATTTTCAATCGGTAAAGTGACTGTAGGTTTCCGGTAAATTTTTAGCTCAAATAAGTCACTTGGGTTAACCAGCTTAATGTTCTATATAAATTCCTAACAGGCGGACACAATTAATAACAATCCCATTATATAAAGTAGGTGGAAATGCCACTAAATCTTATCTATCCGTCACCCTTTGGCTACCCACGATAATGGCTGATACTTAGTAGGGTTAACAGCTAAGCGAAACTGCTGATGGATGGAGTAGACGAACGGGAGCCACGTATTGGTGAACGTAATAGTGTTTGATTGCCCTCGATCCTAATACACTGACGATCAACGCACACTGTGACCAACGCAGGTGTCCAGAGGTATCTGAATTCGGAATAAAGAAAACAGGCCAAACTAAAGTAGGCACTAAATCCAACAGTGATATAAACAGGATTAAAAAAGAATAACAAGCTTAAAAAAAATTGTGCATTATGCAATTTGAAACTGGCGTCATTTAATTAATCGATTAGTAAGTATGTGCATTTATATTGATTTCTATATATTCCAGATAGGTACTTGATAAATAAAGATAAACACCGACTTATCTAAAGAGCCTCCTAGCACATTCAAATGTAGGTACGCAGTTTCAATAGAGAACACAGCATAACATCATGTTGTTTTCTTTTGTGTTGAATTTAGATAGCTTATCAATTTCCATATCTTTTGTATAAACTGAATGTGAAGTGATAAATTCAATCAGAAATCAATTAAGATTCCTCCTTTCTTAGAGTTCTTGATAAACATATTAACCAATTTAAAAATATAATGCATACATTTGTTGCTTTTGTGGGATTGCTTCTCGGTGTTTGTAATGCTAGGCCTTCTGCGGAGATTGGACCGCAAAACGTAGTGACGGTGCCACCTAATTGTCCGACTGGTCAAGAGTGGGTTAACGGAGAATGTCGCGACATATGGCGAAACGCTGCTGTTCCCTCCAACTTAGTCACAGTGCCCCCCAACTGTCCGGCTGGACAAGTGTATGTTAATGGTCAATGTCGCGATATTTGGTTTAAAATTAATAGTCAGCAAGAAACTTTAGAGTAAGTATCATTAAATTGTTTTCATATTATACTTGCGTTGACGCATGCGAGTTAAAACGCAATTCGAGGTACTTACCATCGCCGATCTAAATAAAGTGTCTAGCTGCTTTTGGCACATCTTCATTGTACATATAAACTACTATTCATCGTCCCAGGTGCTTTCGTTGTTTTCTTTCACCGAATTATCGGAAATGTTTTAAAATTAGGACAAAGAAGTCGTTTTAAAAATTAGGGATATTTCAGATATCAATTGCACTTAATTTAAAATAGTTCTTTTTCCCGAAAATCTTATTGATATTATTTCCAGAAATTTTGGAAAGTTTGTTATTGTTGAATAGATTTTGGATTGTAGGGGGTTGCTAAATTGTGTTGAAATAGTACTCACTAAATATTTTAAGTAGTAAAGTAATTTTTGTATTTTATATACTTGTGTTGTTATTTTGTATACTTAGTAATTTATTCAAAAATACTAGTAAATTCGATTGGTATAATGGATTGGTATGATATAAATTGGTATATTGGAGAATTAGTAGAGAATCTAACATAGTGTGCCATGGCATAATAAAGGATAAAATATAACATGATACCATGTTACCATGTCACATTTTATTCCAAAATTTGTAATATTACTAGTATATTTGAAATCGGCTATCTTTTAGGCTGAGAAAATCCTGCTTATAAATGCCACCCTCGTAGCTTTTTTCTGTAAAAACTTTTCTCTGTAAAACTCTACCGTAGTCTTCTTCAACGCGTGTTCTTCAACACTTCGCCGGGACCACGCCGAGATTTACCCGGAGTCCCTCTGTACCTTACTGTTCTAAACATTTCTTGAGGAAACTTTAAGTTCGATCTTCCTAACACTTCGAATTAGCCATTTCGCCGTTCTTGCCGGTGGTCGCTTTGGCCCCTGCCCATTGCATCCGCGATCCCCAAATGATGCACATGAATGACGACTGGGCTGATTGATTTGAAAATTGACAGGGACATATATATGATACTAAGGACAGACATAGACTATGAATAATTTTCACCATGAATGTTGTTCCAAGCTATGCCGGGGGCTATCTTATAAAATCTAAATTCTGTGTCTCTTTCAGGAGTGACTTGGCATCATTCAATGCTGCTCCACAAAATGTAGTTACCGCTCCGCTAAACTGCGGACCCGGCCAACAATTGGTTAACGGAGAATGTCGTGACATTTGGAGAATCACTGTGATGCCGGCCAATATAGTCACAGTGCCCCCTAATTGTCCAGCGGGCCAAGAGTATATTAATGGTCAATGCCGCGACGTCTGGATAAGGTAGAAATTGTCGATTTCCTGTTTATCTTCTTTTTTATGAGTGCTGTATTTTTTTACGGTTGAGGGATATAATCCATGAGGGCGGCAGGAAGGAACATGCACAAAGATCTCCATGATTAATGCCAAGAATATCGCTGTTTCAGCTAAAACTCAAATTGCTTGGATTTGTGATCATTAAACGATATTTCCAAAATTAGAATGTTAGACTTTGTGGGCATCCAAATAAAAAGGGTCCAGTAGTGGGGTATTGAGTTAAAACTAGATTCAATATCTGGAATAGTCAATTGATAGTAAGGATTGAAAAATATTCAAAAACTGGCACATACTTTTTTTATCAGACATTTGAAGTTGAAATTCTGAAAAAGCTTTATTTGAGAAAAGGCATTTTCAAAGTTTGAGCGAAAAAAAAAACACACTTCTACTTGCTTGTTACATATATTTTTATTTATTACTAGCTGTGCCCGCGACTCCGTCCGCGTGGGCATTCGGTAAGAGCGAAATTATACATAAATTATTTTCTCCGATCTTAATAAGAATGAAAATAAGAATGAATGATAAATGATAGATAGATGAAACAAACACCAAATGTCAGAGGAAGCTTACCACAATGCAACAGTAAAACAGCATTCAAATCGGTTTAGCCGTTTCTGAGATTAGCGTGCACAAACGCACAGACAAACCGACAAACAGGCAAAATTTCTAAAAACTACATTTTTGGCTCCGGTAACATAACTAAAACCTATATGGATGGTTTTTTTTGAAAAAATATTCATTGTACAGAGACGGCTCGTTTACGATTTTATTATATGTATAGACGATTGTATTTTGAGCTACTCTCCATGAGATCAACTTATAATTAAATTATTTAAATAGAGGTCAGTACGGGGTATTGAAACGTATTTTATTCCAAAAATATTGACATGCCGACAACTGGTACCTTTTTACTAAACTTTCTCTTAAAGTTTCAACAGAATATTGCACATAAACATTTATGTCCAATGTTGGTATGTTGGACGTAAATATCCTGTAATATAACTCTTTATAAAGCCTACTGGCTTGAAAATGAACATGCAATTGTCCAAAGTCAAAACACTTTCAAATCTCCCGCATACATAGACCAAAACGTAGTTAATATGAAATTTTTGTAAGTTTATTAAATTCAAATGTATTTTTGACAGTTGACCGTGGACCCCTTGCACGTCATCGTCGACCCCTGGGAGGTCGATATAGACTACTTTCGGTATCAATGACATAGTATGAAGCACTCTATATCCTGATAAAGTATATAATTTTTGTAAGATATATAAAATATACTTATTTCTCCTTCACGCAGAGCCGCGAATAAAGATATAATAGTTACCGTCGGTAATGGAATAATATACTCGCTTATTCGACTGTCACTCTTATTTTCCTGAAATAAAACACCCCCACTACACAAAGGTGTTTCCAACCCATTGTGACAAGTGACGACCTATAGCCATTCTCCGCATACAAATTTAATTGCCCCATGGCGTTTTCTCTTACAGAAAACAAGCAACATTCTTACAAGTAATAATACCAACAGTTTAAAAAAAATGAGATTATTTTCCCGTAGTTACTGGTGTACCAAGTCTTCCTCAGAATTTTTCTAACTTTTTCACTATCTTTTCAAGACTAACTTTTAATTATGTTTCAGATCTTCAAATCCGGTGGACAATATCATGAGATTCGTCAATGATTTAAAGACTCTATCAGCTACCAAACAGATGCAAATTATAAATGAAGTAAAATTCTCTCAAGCTGATGTCGATAGTAAAAACATCATAAGTGTACCGAGTCAGTGTCCCGTAGGATACAGACCAGACGCGCTAGGTGTTTGCCGTGAAATCTTTAATTAAACCAATAAATTCTATCATTATATTTGTTATTACCACTTGATTTTGTTATAATTATAACATTGATATGTTTTCTTTTTATTTTTGTATCGCCCTGAGAATATTAATTTGCCCGCACCGCTGACGAATACGCGAGTAACCTACCCCCCTAGCCATGTTGACATTCGACAATCGTTATCGCTAATAGAAAGGAAAAAAATTATTGGAATGACACTTCTAATCGCCAAGTCACACGTGACTTATCGAGTAGAAGTGTCATTCCAATACATTTTTTTCCTTTCTATTAACGATAACGATTGTCGAATGTTAACTTCGCTACGGGGGCTATTCTCTACCGTCGAAAACTACTCCACTCTATACATTCTCGATATCTCCTAATGCTCCCAGGTATATAACTACTCATTTTCAATATCTTGATTGCGCATGTAACAGGAATCTACGCTCCTCTAATAATCTATTTCTTCGGTGTCCTCCTCACAATTCTGGTATTATTAACTCTTCATGAACAATTAGTCGTCCTATGAAATGCTCTCTCCACTGAAGTCAAATTGTCAACTACCCGCGACTCCACTGTCCAGTCCTGCACAAGCTTCATGACCCCATTTTTGACATATACCACAGACGTATAAATTATACGTCTGTGACATATACATTTTATCCATACCCATATTATCTTTGGAAAATGTTTCCGTGCAGGACAAACATTCTGTATCTTCTTCTTCGGGTTCAGAGACATAAAATGTTTTTTCCTTCTATTTGAGATTCCTTTGCCTATTCTTTCCTTTATTTTCTTTTTAGGGAGATTTTTTGACATTGTGTTCTACTATTTTCTATTTCTGTCTTTTTATTTGTTTGTTCTTCTAAATATGTTTGTTAGCGACGCGCAATAGTCTATGTTTTAATTTTAATTTAAGTAGATATAGTTTTACTGCCACCGTCAATGTTGACAACAATTTTGTAACGGCAGTCCGCATTGTACCGCGAGCGACGCGCACGCGCTCAGCGACCTTATGTTTTTTTTTTGCATTCTGTTACCATAGACGATTTTTTTTTAAATCTCATCCCCTGGTTTTTGTTAGATGAGATGGATTTTGAGGCAGGAGTAATCAAAGATTTACATAAATAATAGAGATATATATTTTACATATAATAAAATTACAAGCCTAAACAGTTATGTTACCCAAGCAACAGTATACATATACGCATATACTAACAGTTTTCACTCGCATCATCAACAGTCTTTAAATGGTGTACTAGTTAAGATCAACGTATCCACTTGTTTTCTTCTCAAGTGACTTCTTCTGTCTACACAGCGGTTAAACACGTAGCTCGTAGAAGGCATCGGTGACAAAGAACTGCGAACTGGCCCCTAATATTAATATCCACAAAATCTCCAATACAGTTGAGATTCAAGTAAGAATGTTCTATATTCATCTATAACAGAGGTCGGCAACTTATAACCCACGGGTCACCAGGTGACCCATTTGAGGGCTGGCTCACTGCCTCCCGAGCTCTCTGCACTTCCTCTTTGCCAGACATTACAGCCTCACAAAATGAGGCGATATTTTTCTAATACATCTAATATAATATAGAAATAGAAAATTAAAGCTACGAGTTTTCAGTTTTATTTATTAATGACAGATAACGTCAGAACATTAATTTTAAAATCACAAATAAATTCCACCAAAGAGTTTGTAGTTAAAGCATTCGTCCCCACTTAACTGTTTCTTACATTTCATCAATAAGACGACGAGGAGGTTTCACGGTACATTGAATACGTCTTGATCTGAAATCAACGTCGGGTGAAGCTGGTGGAATTAATGAAGCTGAAGAAACTTTAGAAATTAATGGAGTTGCTGGGACCACCGGTGGTATTAGAAACTCACAGACATACGAGTGACTGGATGGTGTTTTTTGTAAATCTAAACTACTAGCTCTTAGACGCAGATGAGCGGCGTCTCTACGCAGTCTGACTCCATCAGGTGTTTTAACAACATATGAATAGCAATTAGTTCTATAGGAGACAACAGCTGGTTTCCATTTCGTATCGATCCTGGGTTTTACCCATACGTTGGCTCCCTGAGTATAGTTTGGTATCCGACTCTCATTTGCAATATTAGCTTGAATCTGCCGATGACGCATCGATCTTTTTGTATTAGGTCTGGCATTACTCAAAACACAAGAAAGTTGTTGACCGAACATAATTTCTGCCGGGGACATTTCGAACATCAGATGCCGTTCTTGATTTGAATGTACGAACCAAGCGTTCAGCCAAACTGTTTGTAGGTGGATGATACGGAGAGGATATTATATGTAAAATACGTTTTACATTACAAAAATCTTGAAATTCGTGTGACGTCAATTGAGGACTATTGTCAGTGGTTGAGCCGCATATTTAATAATTGAAATTACATATTATATCACTAAAATCAAATTATTATGAAATATCGCTTTTAGCGCCACTCAGATCGTGAAGCAGCGCTGCTGTCGCTAAGTTATTCCTTAGCGCGGGCATGTGCGACTAGATGGCGCCACAGCTCATTTCGCATCTATTCCGCCTACAATCCACTTCTTTCTTTTGCTCCGCTCATTTTTTTATCCGCTGTTATTACGAAAATTTGCATATTCCGCCCCGCTAAATAACAAGAAAACTGTCGACACATCGTGTGGTTGAAGAACAGTTAAGAAACCACCCCTGAGAATATCCTGTGCAGCCACAGCAATTCAAGGAGCCTACTGCCTATACCATCTTTTTAGGTGGTATCTATGTAGTGACTTGCAGGTCAGTGGTCTGTATTATTGGCTTGATGTGGTGCTAAAACGATATTACATTTTATTATTATCATCAAATTAATTCTTTTTCATCTCCGGCCTCAAGTTATCAACCCCGTATGGTAGGGCTATTTACACGCCCAACCAGTCAGAGACGATTATTTCCGGGATAATGTCAATCAAAACTTGCCTTGAAAAGGTTTAGCAAAATTGATATGGATCCTTTCCCTAACTTAATCTGGAATCGACCACGCTATTCTATTCTCAACTATTCTCTTGACAAGTTCGAAAGAACTTCACCTCATTATCAATATCTTCGTCAATCTATGGCCACCACACATAAAAACGTGCTTTAGCGCGCATAGCTGATATACCGGGATGTTCTAAATGTAAATGTCGTTAGTGTTACTTTGCGGAGTGACTCTGGAACGACTATTCTCCCTTGCCACATTACAATTTTGTTCTTTCTTGTTACCGAAAGCTCGTGACGTTTACGATAGTAAGGAGTTTAAAATTGTTCTGATTCTGTTGGCAGCCATTCCAATCCAATGTAATAAACTGACGAATTCGTTTTAAAACAGAATCCTGCTTAGTAGCTTTGCGTATGTTCTCCTCTGTAAACATCAAATAATCTTGTATCTTGTAATCTTGGATTTTGTTACATTGGAATGTAATACCAATATTATGTATGCCAATTTCCACAGAGGGTTGCTCTTCAGGGTTTGGCATCTCATCATCATTTGGTAAATTGTGTTGTCCTTTCTTGAAGATAATGTCATAGTCGTAGCTACCGATTAGTAATGCGCACCTAACAAGCTCGCTGTTAACAATCTTGGGTAGGTTATGCTGAGGCCCCAAAAGTTGAATCAAAGGTTTATGATCGATGACCAATATAAATTTAGTACCACAAAGAAACTGATCAAACTTTCGCACTCCACAGAAAATTGTTAATGCCTCACGGTCTATAACTGAGTATTTTGATCAGTTGGTTTTAGTTTTCGTGATGCAAAAGCTATTGATTGCTCTTGATTCTTACTTTTGTGATATAAAACTGCTCGTACTCCCTATTCAGAGGCATCACATGCCAAAAATAGAGGTCTTTTGTCATCAAAAGCGACTAAAGATTTAGAAATAGCTATTAATCTTTTCGCTTCTTTAAATATCTGCTCTTCTTGATCTGACCAATTCCATTTTTTGTGTTTTGCTGTTAAAGTGTTTAAATCAACCCAAATACTATGTAAGTGAAGTACAAAACGTAAATAGTAAAACGTAAAACTTAATAAGACCTTAAAATGGTCGTAATACTTTTGTATTAATAGGCGGTGAAGCATTGTTGATTGCTACGATCTTTGATTTTGACGAACGCACTCCATGTTTACCTATAACGTGGCCTAAGTATTCTATTTCTGATTGAAATAAAACTCATTTTTTCAAATTAACTTAAAGGCCAGCATCCTGAAGTCGTTTGAATATTACAGCAAGTGTTTTGAGGTATTCACTATCATTACTACCAGTTACAGTAATATCATCAAAATATACAGTACATTTGGAATATCTGCAAGAAGGCCCTCCAGGTAATGTTGGAAAATAAAAGGCGCTGTTGAAATTGCGAAAGGCATCTTCAAGTATTGGAAATAATCCTTATGCGTAGTTATAGTCAAATACTTTCTAGAGTCCAACGCAATTTCAAATTGTAGATAAGCATCTTTGAAATCAATTTTCGAATATTTATCTCCATATGTTAAACGTTGACGTAGATGATCAAACATAGGAACTGGATAAGAGTGGCCAATCAGTACAGGATTAAGAGTTATTCTGAAATCACCGCATATTCTATCTCGACTGTCTTTTTTTGTACATTGACTGTAGGTGTGGCATTCCAAAGGTGGGATGTTAGGAATAACTTGATAAATGATTTTCTCAGTTTTTAAACATTCCAATTCTTATTCGATATTCTTTATCATGCTGAATTTAATAGATCTAGCTGCTAGATGCTTACTTTCAGCGTCTGGTCTGATATGAATATGCATTTGGTAATCTTTGACTTTGCCTAGTTTGCCATCGAAGAGTTCTGCGTGTGACTTAAATACATGTTCTAGAGTAAGGTTTGTGTTTGAGCGTACGTTATAGACAGGTTTAGGCTGAAGGCCAAAGAGTATCGGTTCTACTCCATTCATAACTACGACAATAAGTATTTTTTTAATCCCTTGTACATCTACTATTACATCAGTTATTCCCTTAGAGTTCAGTTTATTATTGTCGTAAGCATATAGTTTTGGACCTTTGGTTAGAGTCGAAGCACCAATTTGCCCTCAAAACTTCGTGTTTACAATCGAAAATACTGAACCAGGATACCAGTCCATAGTACTATTCCATTGATGTTTAGGTATATTTTTTGCATCTTGAAGGATGATTTCTGATTTTATACTGGTACTATCATCAGATGAATCGTCTCCATCCATCGTGTCTGACGTAGTATTCGATTTTGAATCTTTATGATCACTTATCTTTTGTAGTTTGTTCCTTATATGGCTCTTCCGAGGTGCTTTTGTGTCTGATGGTACAAGAAACGCTCTCCTTGTTTTGATACAACAGTTCTCATAATGGCCTTCTATACCACATGCTTTACTTGTATGCTTATTTGCGATACAGTCAATATATTTTTATATCTTTTTTGCCACAACGTCTACATTGCTTGCAATGTAATTTCCGTGCAGATTTTATAGTTTGTTTTGTATTACTGGCTTTCTTTTTAATTTTGTTAACTTGGGATGAGGTGCTTTGGTCATTTTCAGCTAATTCTCGCGCTGAACATATACCTGGCATGCCTTTTAAGTTCTGTCGTTTCCATATTTCCCGGCAATTTTTAATTTGGAACTGTTCTATA
>WUAW01010845.1:16953-41039 GCA_017165845.1 Thaumetopoea pityocampa
AACTGAAACGCTTCTTCTGATAAATTGCAAAAATGTAATTACGTCATTGTTCTATTGGATGAACGATATATGAAATCACATATACTATAATAAAATGATTAAATGTCAAATTTCTTAAAATCATAAGTTATTAAAAACAAACTATTCAGATCGACTAATTAAGGGATTCCGAAACCAAATCCGTCGATGTTTGTTTGTTTGTTCGAGCTTCACGCAAAAACCAGCAAGTAAATTTTGATTACAATTACAAGAGCAAAAACCAGTAAGTAGACTTTGATTACAATTACAGTCTTAAAGGTAGTATTCCGTCTTAGATATTGCGGCATGTTTCATCAGAATCGGTCCAGTAGAATTGAAGATACAGCTTGATCCCTGTTTTAGTAGCCGCCGTTAAGGTACGAGAGCTCAAGTAAAAGTGCTTCTAAGTGCTTTTTATATAAATTTATGATTGTGTCGGGATTTCCCATGTAGCTGAAAACAGACATTCACGCGTGCGGAGCCGCGGGCAAAAGCTAGTTGATGTTACAAATGTTTACGTGTCCGAACTGACCAGTTTTGGTTCGGCATTTAGTTGGTTTGATTCGTCGTACGCAGCTGTTGCAGAGCGAGCAAAACAATGCGAAACATGCAGATCCACGACATCGTAGTTAATTAGATACATACATACACTCACGCCGATATCCCATAAAGGTAGGCAGAGACCATAGTACATACTACATACGTAGTCATCTTTCCCATTGGGGTAGGCAGAGACCACTTCTTTCCACCTGCTACGACAGTTTGCGTTTTAATTAGTTGTTTTAGTTTATGTTTTAATTAATTAGATAATTAATACATAATTTTATTACTAGTATTTAATTTATATATTAAGTACAAACAAATATGTTTTAATTTTAATTAAAACATATTTGTTTATACTTAATATATAAATTAAATACTTAATCGAGTTTTATTATTATTAAAATTATTACTTCCATCTATAAAAACCTTTGTTCGGGTTTTATAAAGGTATGTTTGGCTATTTTAATAGATAAATCCGATTTTAGAGTAAAATATCTGGCTTAATATAACTTCGTTTCTGGTTTTCGTATTTTAGTAGCTGGTAACCCTAGTCGGGATACATTTCTTTGCTAATATTCCAACTTATTTTATTATTCCAACCTATTTTATTTCGGCTTCGTTACATAAGATAGATAATCTTATGTAACCGTATTAAGGAAGATAAAAGTAAACATTATTAGATAATACTAGTTCAGACCTGGTTTCGTCCGTGTCTCGGAATGCACAAGAAACACGTCCCGGCCACGGAGTCGACGGGGTGACGTCAACGGCAATCTGTCATCATAAACCGATCCGTGACAATCTAGACAAACACCGGCTCTATGTATTGTTGTGTCCTTTACGTTTTCAGATTTATTAGATAGATAACTTTTTATCAACACACCAAAAACAATTAATTAGAGAAGAACAAAAAACAAATAGGAAAAATGTTACACTGGGGGCGGCCTTACCGCTAAAAGCGATCTCTTCCGGGCAACCTTTGGAAGGAGAGCATTGATATCATAAGCATTTATTTATTTATTACACTGGTCGTAGGACTTTCCGTCGAAGGTAACTCTTCTTATGATTCTTCTTCTTATGAACCTTTTCATATGATACTTTCTTAATGGATACTGGCAGGATTGTACCAAATTTGTCAATCACCATAAACTAAGAAAGAAAAAGAAGAAATCTAAACAATACTAAGGTGAAGAACAAACAAGGTAAGTATCCAAATAAAATCCAAATAAAATAATATCTAAATAAAATCCAATTTCTTTTTTATTTTTATTACATAAAATGATCGAGTAAGAGATCTCGAATGGTATTGCCGTTTAGAAAGAAAAAGTGAGATTCGACTGACGAAACGAACATAACGGGCAAATGTGATTGGAAGTGTCGCAAGAGGGCGTTCAGGAAAAACTTACCGTGACCAAATAAACAACTTGTCTCAGAAAGATCAACTTCGTAATACCCTTAATTGGCAGAAGTGTATGAAAAGTTGTATGAATCTAATGAATTTAATAACTCTCAGAATAAGAGAAGTTAGGCTACACAGGCTACTACCCTGCTTAATGCGGGTTGGCGGATATAAGACGCCGTCAAGGAACTCTCTCAGGCATGCTGATTGTTTTCCTTCACCGTTTGAAGCGAATAAAAATTAACAAGGACCAAAGAAGCTGAGATGGAGCTTTTTTGGACAAGCTTTTTTAGGATATTGCCGTTGTAAACTTATACACTTTGTATCTATAGGCATGTTCTTTTTTTACTTTGTATATTATATTATTTTTGCTTTCTTATTTTATTAACTCTTTTATTTATTATGCTTATCCTGAATAAATGTTTTCTTCTTTCTTTTGAATGAAAATTAATTTTAATACGCACATGATTTTGAAAAGAGATGCGCGCCTTGCCTCGGACTCGAGATCAACGACTCGGCAGTGCGTGGTAATACCACTAGACTACTACACCAGACTTACGCATATAATATCTGTTGAAAAATTATTATAATTCACATAAGAATAAGTAGGTAAATACAAAAAGTTATTCTTAAATTATTATGGCCCCTTCTCAAATATAATTATGGCCCTTTTTCCCTTCTTAGGCTCCATAGGACTCTTTTATTCATTCTTTGGCCTCATTCATTTTTATGTCATATTTTTATGCTCATGGAGTACTTAGTCTTTAAGCCTGTCCGGCAAATAGACTTAAGTATACGGGTTAAGCGACCCCGACCCTCCGAGCTACTACTGTCTCTTACTCCTTCCGAGATAGTAGTATCCTATAGTCCTTTTCCCAAATTCCACATACCTTGTTCAAGACGTCTTTCCTACCTCATCCTTTTTCCGTGGGAACGCAATGAGGAACTTAAATTACATTCGAACCTCATAAAATGGCGACGTCGTGGTTCGCCGCCCGACACGTCTCGTTTCGACACGAAAAGTGGGCAACGGATAGTCAATTTGCTCGTAGCAAGTTGATAGAAGTGGTCTCTGCCTATCCCAATTCTTCGGTAGTATAGTGGTCAAATTCCCTGCTGGTCACGCGGTAGACCGCGGTTCGATTCCCCGCCGGAGGACCAGGGAAAAAGGCGTGATTGTATGTATGTATTCATTTTTACTGTCTGGTTCTTTGAATGCACACTTCATCGCATTAATATAGTGTAATGTTTTGATCTTCGAATGTGTTACACGTCTTACTCGGAGAAAATCCACTAATGCTACAATAAAAGAGGTTTTTTAATAATTAATCCCAGGGTTTTTTGCCTGGATCTACCTAATCCACACCACCCTATATATTCCCAAATTACCATAATAGAGAAACCATTATTAGTACATATGATTTGTAGTTCTGCGAGGTGCACCGCTAGCTAGGGTTGGTTTGTGCCCTGGAGTTCCTTACGCTCCAATAAATATTGATTTTTTCATCATCCACTCCAGAGCACGTACTGCAGGGCTCTCAGAATAAGACGGATCAGGTTATAGTCCGTCATATTGATCCGGTGCCTTTATTATATTTTTATTATTGTTTCGTTGTGTGTCGTTAGAACCGGCTCACCCGTTCCAAGGCAATGGGTAGCATTACCTGCTATTTAAATGTTTATTACGATATCTAAAACGGCCTAAAATATGTTGAGATTAACGCAATTCCTACCTTTTATACAGGAATAGTGGACATCGGAATTTCCCTCTGTGACAGTAATGATCCGCAATGAGATAATCCGCAGGAGAACTAGAGTCGCCGACGTGGCTCAAAGGATTGCAAATATGAAGTGGCAGTGGACAGGGCACATACTCGCAGAACCGATGGACGTTGGGGTCTTAAAGTACTGGAGTGGCGACCCCAAACCGGAAAGCTTAATGCCGGTAGACAGACACCCGATTAGGTGGAATAATGACCTAGTGAAGGTTGCGAGCTATCGGTGGATGCAGGCGGCGAGATCTATGTTCAGCAATGGAGGTCTGTGGGCTGATATGATAATGATAATAAAGATGAGGTTTTACTTTCTCAAATAGTTACGACGTCGGCTCGACTTTGAATCAAGAAGCGAGTAGCCGTATTACCTCGGGCACTTTGTTTGTAGTCGAACGTCACCCCTGCAGCGATCTGCCTTTATTATATTATTTGTATGAAATTACTTCTGAGGCCTTCTACACGACCTTCATAAGTTCATTATTGATATCTTATTACAGACAAAGGATCCTTCACGAACAGTTTATACCTTCCGATATTTCTATTTCACAAATGGTTGTTAGCCCCGGAACAAACTTTCCTTAATTTTATTCCCAGTCTGGCCATTCTAGATTAATTAATATTGTCTAAATTCAGTCTTGATTTTGCAGTCTTGGTTTTACATTTTACAACCAAGGCCACGTTTTTGTTATAAGATCAAGTTCAAAACTGACTCAGCGAGACTGAAGCAAGAACAACAGTGAGACTGCGTGTTTTTTGGGGTCTTACAGTCATTTTTTAATCAATTGGAACAGAAACAAAATAGAGACTTTTGTAGTTATTGTGTAGAAAGATTGCATATAAAATATTACTAAGATTCACCAATATTCCTTAGTATATTCCTTTATCTGTAAGTACATAAATTCAATTGTGGGTTAAGCTCGCCTTTGTACATTTATTTTTAATAACCATATTTTTTGTGATTTGTACAATAAAGAATTAAATAAATAAATAAATACATAAATATGTACAGATACAGATTGTACAAATAATCAAATTGCTAAATAAGGCCTAATTGTTATTCAATTCCAACTTTTTTAAAAATTAAATGTTTACTCTCAACGAACGAGGTTACAAATTATATTATGTAACTCTATGTTTAGGATTCATAACTGAGATGCATTGAGTTAAGCTCTAACAACAAAACTTAACAGAGAAAAATATATTATATTACCGCTAGTAACTATATCATTTGATCTTCTGCTCGACAAAACTAAGGTAAAACAATTAGATAAAACACTTGACCGAAGTGTACTGGACGAGAGACTCTTTGTGGAGTTTCAAGGAGCTCGAAATAAAATGCTTGGAAATTATAGAATGATCAACCGGGTATACCGTACCACTTTTACCCACATAACTTACTTTGAAATCACTTCATGGAGAAGACAAAATATAAAGCCAGCCTAAATTCAAAAAACTTTTTAAGAAATATAAAACTCAACAAAAATTGTCTGAACTTTTAGAATTACCAAGAGCTGAAAAGAACGTGTGCGAATATGATGAACACGAAGAGTTTAATAAACTGTATGTTTGCCTCTCTTCACTATCCAAATCTAGTTTCTAACAAAATTCGTGCCCGCACTGTGCGCGGAAATTCGCTGCGAGTATTGGCTACATAAGCATCTTTGTGTGCACCAACGCTCGACCTATTAGGAGTTGAAGTGGTTGCCATGGCCGAAAAACGGTCGGAAAAAGCTAGCTAGTTTCTAAGCCATTAATATTTACAAATTCGAAGGGTACTTTAATAAACCAAGGGATAACAGTTCAGAAGACATTTTAGTCAAAATGAACGGCCAATTTTATTCAAGATGGCCCAGGTTTTCATTTCAATACCTCCAATTTCACTTTCAACTGAAAGATTATTTCATTTCAAGCCTCTTTATTTATTAGATAACGTAGAAATAGATTAAATGATGATTCAGTTTGTTTGTTAATTTACAAATTAAGCAGTTTATTAAATTTATTAAAAGTTGAGCAAGCGTTATGACTAAAGAATTAAATTTAATTATTTTTATAACTCTACACTATTTCATTAGTTGGTTGTCTCTTTACGACCAGATGCAGGTAGACACATAAAATAAAATTATACTTTTATCGTGCCCACCACGCTAATATAACAGCAGTAAAAGTACTTTTGTCTGTATGTTACGTTTTCAATAGTTGAACTAATTTAAGGTAGACATGATACCAAGAATGGGTGTTGAGTGTGAATCGTTATAGTCACCATCACAATTTGCTGCGAGCTGCAGATTTTAGCTAGTTTGTTTGTGTGCTAGTCTCAGTGTTTCTATATACACACTAACCAGCCCCGCCGCACTTAGACATTTTTTACCCGACTATGCCAGAAGGAGGGTGATGTTTTTCGAGTGTTACAAGACGTTTCATTATGAATGACTAGCAATTTTATTGGTGATATGGGTAGAGCAAGAAAATACGTAATATCCAAAGTTCCAATATCCTAACTTTCATATTATAAATGCAAAGTGAGTGATTGCCCCGACTGCGATTGTGAACACTGTCAACCATGATCATTCAAAATAAAAATAAAAAAAAACATTAATTTTTCAACTCGTTCCTATCTTTCCATTAATTTATTAAGTTAGAAAATTTTGTTTACAGTTTTTCATGTAGTCGGATTTTTTTTAATAATGTTTTTATTGTCAGACTAGAACCTAGTTTCATAAGTAGTAATAAGGGATAGGTAGATCTTGCAAGATTTACAACTCTTGCAACATAACCTAGACCAAAAGTGAGTGTGCAAGAAGAATACCAATACAAAAGCCAGACTTTGTGGTGCAAAACGAAGACGACGCGATTGGATGAGTCTTGCATTTGGGCAACTCTATACTTGATATTAGCATTTATTGGAAATCTACATATGTACACCTAACACGAAAATTTCCTCGAAGCGACGTCGCGGTCTCCACCCCAAGGGAAATCATGAAATTATTCTTTTCTGATTACTAAAAAAAGAGAATAAATTTGAAGTGTTCGTAAAAAGTCAATAGAAGGTCGGAGAGTACTTAATATTTTAGCTTGTCCGGCAAATGGACCTAAGTTTACGGATAAGCGACCCCGGCCTCCTGGGAAAGAAAAACGAAGGAAAGAAAGAAAAAGCTTATTTGATACAGATAAAACAAAGATACAGATAAAAGAGAAAGAAAAATAACTGTACCAAATGGAAACCCAACTCAGCATGATGCCGGGCGGTACACCCGACGCTGGTACTCCGCTGACTCCCTGGTCGTGTCGCGCAGACATCGAGCATACCACATATCCTCGTATTTAAATATTTAATGTAATATGTACCCCTAAAATGTATGAATTATATGTGTGTTATAATATATAATGGATAAGATTATGTAAAATATCAAATATCTATTGTTTAGTTAAGATGAGGTAATAAGAGGAATGAGGGAAAAATAAGTACAGGAAACTGACGTAGGAACTGACATAAGAGTTGAAAAAACCAAATTTAGCCTAAATTTTATTTCAGATTATTCTTATTTATGTCACTCAATAATTCTCATTCAATTCGGGTCTTTATATACGATCATGAAGCAGCAACACATTTTAATTCTCCTCAACCAGGCAAAACTCTAAATGTTGGAGATGTCCGCTTTCACATTACACCAACAATTTCCTACTGTCTATTCTTACACCTTCCGAGATAGTAGTATCCTATTGTCCTTTCCCAAATTCCATATTCCTTACTCAATACACCATTCCTTCTTCACCCTCTTTCCTTTCCTTCCTTTTCGTGGGAACGCAATGAGAAACTTTTAACAAATTTGAACCTTATAAAAATGGCGGCGTCGTGATTCGCCACACAATACGTCTCGTTTCCCGCATTGGCAAAAAGTAGGCTACGGATAGCCACTTTACTCATAGGAAATGGAAGGAAGTGGTCACTACCTATCCCAATTCTACAGTAGTACAGTGGTCAGTATACCCGCCTATCACGCAGGAGACCATAGACATTCAGCACAAAATACTTATATATATTGAAGGTGGGCGTGCGAAATGCCGCGCGATGACCCCCTGCGTGCTGAGAGACAGCAGGCGGCGCCCCACTGGTTGTCAGCTTTGGGCGCGAGCCTGCAACACCGACATCCAGTGGGGCGCCGCCTGCTGTTCATCACGCAGTGCGGTCATCGCGCGACATTTCGCACGCCCACTTTCAATATATATAAGTATTTTGTGCTGAATATATATACACATACACATACACACACTCACGCCATTTTCCCTGGCTCTCCGGCGGGGAATCGAACCCCGGTCTCCCGCGTTACAGATATATGCGCGAGTATACTGACCACTATACTACCGAAGAATTGGGGTAGGCAGAGACCACCTCTTTATAATCTGAATATATATCTTTGATTATATGTATATCTTTCATTAGTATTAAGATTGTCGATAATGCCGCCTCGCCGTGGAAGAGGGATTTTCCTGAAGACCATTTACTTATTATAACGAATTTTCCCGTATTGCCAGCGAAAGTGTTAAGTTAAGAAATAACAAACAGACCAACGCACATTCGCTTTTATTATATGTATATAGGTGTCATTAAGTCTATATTACTTAAGAAGGCAAAAAAGGTATTCTAATTACCCTGCATCCACTTGAAGACTGGTTGAAAAATGTGTATGCAAATATTATCGCTATTATTAAACAATGTCAATTAATTATAGTGGCATTAATATATGACGGCATCCATTTGCGGGTATTTCGGCTAATGTTAATTAAAAGGTCACATAAGTGGACCGAATGAATTACGCTCGCAGATAGCGTCACTGGATCCGCGGCACCCACCGTTCTTTTAACTTAACGGCCAATTTATTTGGTCACAATGCGAAGCAGCCGCTAGGAGAAAAAAAAACAGTGGTTAAATTAGCTAATTTAACCACTGTTTTTTTATAATTTTTTTTTACATAAGGTAGCCTTACGTAAAAAAATACATTGGTATTCAAACATGACCCGTCATCGCAAAGATCGCGGGTTCGATCTCGGTTCCATACCACTGGGTTATTTCAAACTTATGTACGGTCTACATTGTAGATACCAATGTACTCAATGGAGAAAGAAAACTTCGTGAGGAAACCTGTATGCCCGCATGGGTGTGTGAAGTCTACCAACACGCGGCAGACCAGGATGGTAAACTACGGCTTAATCCCTCTCCTTATACTTGGAAATCTGCACCTTTAGTGAGGACGAATATGGACTGAGGATTCTGTAAAATTTTATTTCTAAAAGCTTTTTAATAAGGACACTGAAAAATAAATACTCACAGTCTTGGTAAAAAACAAGTCGTGCATTCGAGCCTGCCTTGCCCTACAACTATAGACAAGACTTCTGATAAGTTTTATAGTTTAAACTAGCTTTTGCCCGCGGCTCCGCCCGTGTAAATGTCTGTTTTCCGCAACATGGGAAATCCCGACACAATCATAGATTTATATAAAAAATATTAACCACTTTTACTTGACCTCTCGTACCTCAACAGTGGCTATTAAAACAGGGATCAAGCTGTATCTTCAATTCTACTGGATAGATTTTCATGAAACATGCCGCAGTATTTAAGTCGGAACCTTTAAGACTGTAATAGTTTAATAAAAATCTACTTGCTAGTTTTTGTGTGAAGCCCGAGCAAACAAACAAACATCGACGGATTCAGATTCAGAAGCCCTTTATTAGTCGATCAGAGTAGTTTGTTATTAAAAATCTTTGATTTTTGAAAATTTGACATTTAACAGTTTTATAATAGTAAACATAGTCTACTCCTATTGAATGAAAACACCACGATGGCTAACATCTCACATTGGAGGCGGATTCAGAAATCCCACTTGAACTTCTCCGGTGCCTTTATTGCTAGTCTTTGGCACACGGCTTAAAAACTTTTTTAATAAATGTATTAACGAGCATTTATGTCGTATGTGCTTAAAAAAACTTACAAGTACTTTAAGATTGCAAAGTGTAACGCCCTATTAAGATAATAGACATTGAAGGCAACAAACTCACAAATTACTAGCTAAACGAGTTATCAGGAAGGCCGTCGCGACTCGTATCTCCGACACAGTGAAGTGTCTCCCGATTAAATAACCAACTAATTACACGTTGATTACTACATAATAAAGGAAGATGTGAGTGTCTTAATCACGTGATTAATTAATTGACACTTCTACAGCTATTGGCATCAGTAGCGTGGTGAAGTCCACTTCTACAGTCAGTCGTCTTGAGACGTGTAGAATATTATAATGAGCAGTGCGGTGGTATCGGTGCTGATTCTGTTGTAACAGAACTTAACTAAATTTAGTCCCTCCCTATCCTTTTCTAATGTCAAACGCCAAAACGAGATAGCAAACGTTTATAGCGAGTACCGACCTAGGTTTCTGTCAAACGGTTCAAAAAAATGTTGCGTTTTTGCGTTTCTTTGGTCCGTATGTTCCGAGATCGCATCTATATCATCTTAAATCTTTTCATTTTATCGTTTGTAAACGAAACTGACAGCACCAAAATTGTAGCTATCTCGTTTTGGCTTTTGACATTAGAAAAAGATAGGGAGAGACTTAATTTAGTTAAGTTCTGTTACAACACAATCAGCACTATTGCTGCATCTTGCAGCGTGTAGTTTAAGTATTAAACATTATTAGAATAACATGCAGACGTTACTGCCTACTCCAAAAGATATAATTTACATACTTGTTAGACATCTTGGAAATTACAGCAAATATTCGTGGAATCGCCGAATAACCCTGCTGTCTATTACTGTAGTAATGCCCTCAAACCCTATTATTTTGTTAATGTGACACAGCTAACTAAACAACGACTGTATTAATTACAGTATAGAATTAATTTCAAAAAATATATTTCGCACATGAATATAAAGCCACGCGAAGGCTAACTGAAACTACTATAGAACTGAGCTTACACACATATCGCTCATCCAATAGAATAATGACGTAATTGCAAAGAAGTTAAAATTTTATTTTGTGTTTAATTTAGATGATTTGTTGTTTAATATGGATTTTTTTCGAGAATGCTCAAGTTATTAATAATAATCTATAAATAAATTATGAAAAATCATGATAATTGATATGATTTACAAAATGGTTATAATCCAATGTTAAACTGAAACGCTTCTTCTGATTAATTTGCATAAATGTAATTACGTCATTGTTCTATTGGATGAGCGATATGATCTTGCCACGTAACGTCATGTATATACGCGTGTGCCCAGATTTTACCCTATTGGAAGAACAAATCGGGAATTTCCTTGTAAAGCTTTTGTTCTTGGGTGAGAATTATTGAGTGACATAAATAAGAATGAGCAAATTTTAGGTTAAATTTAGTATTTTTTAACTCTGCTAGTTCCTACGTCTGTTTCCTATATTATTTTTCCCCTAATTCCTCTTATTTCCTCATTCTTAATTAAAATATAGGTATTTAATACTTTACATACTCTTATATAGACACCTCCGCCCTATGCTATTATATATCTACATATACCTGCACACATATCATTCACATATTTTAGGGCACATATCACAGCACATGTTTAAATACGAATATGTGGCATGCTCGATGACACAGCAACACGACCAGGGATCCACCAAAAGAAAAAGCGTTGGGTATACCGACTGGCATAACGCTGAGCTGGTTTCTCATTTGGTACAGTTATTTTTCTTTATCTTTTCTCTGTATCTTTATTTTAGCTGTATCAAATAAACTTGTTCTTTCTTTCTAAGGCAAATTAAGAAAGTCCTTATACAAATTTTAGCCTAAACCTAAGAAGCTTTTGGACTGGGGATGGAACAAGAGTTTCTTACAGTCAAACAGTTTACCATTACTCACTTACAATGCATAACAAAACTCTATACTTTAAGCATTTAAACTCTCTCTCTCTCTCTCTCTCTCTCTCTCTCTCTTCACTCTCACTCTCTGTCACTCATTCTCCCTTTCTTTCATAAATTAGTAACTCATTACGTTACCTGACTCTACCGAAAGCGATTTCAAAATCAAATAAAACAAGATAAGTCTTGTTTTATTTGATTTTGAAATCGCTTTCGGTAGAGTTCGGGACAAGACTCAATGTCAAATTCTGTGAGTGTTAAACTCTCTTAATAAAGCAATCAGTGTAATTATATAAGTACAATAATACCCAGTGTCAAACAAGTTACTTTAACTTTAGGTGTGTCGTAAGAACTGAAATTTGTATTTAGTAAGTACAGAAATTTGGCTTTAAATGTCGACCGAGACTAAGTCTTGCAAAGTCTAGACATCGTGTCAACAAATATTATGCGTAACCTAGACTTAGGTTACTCATAATACAGACATGTCTGCGTAGAGGTGTACAGTTCTTATAATTGCACGGTACAATTAGACCACCATACCTAGCTGTGAATCCTATCCGTCCAAAAGTTGCCTGGAAGAGATCGCATATTGCGATAAGATCGCCTAATGTACACTTTCTATTTCTTGTTTATTGTGTTTGTATTTTTTTTTATTGGCAATAATATAAAAAACAATTGTGGGCTGCGGATATCCACTTTGCTCATTAAATGTTCGTAGCAGGTGGAAAGAAGTGGTATCTGCTTACCCCAATGGGAAAGAGGCGTGACTGTATGTACGTAGTATATACTATAGTAGAGACTATAGTATATACTATATAGTATATAGCCGGCCCTTATGGGATATTGGCGTACGTGTATGTATGTATGTATATGTATGTAATGGCAATAAACACCACTTAATTCGATTCTGTTCCATTATTTTAACTATTCCGCTAAGCCACACAAATACTATCAAATGATTTACAGCATGACTACCTTCAAGACTATATATATCTATTTCTTCCTAAAAGACTATAAACATGTTTTTGGAACAAATAATATAAAATATTTACAGAATATTTATAATAAAACGCAACACTGAATTTGATTAATTAGATTGCAAATACTCAAAAAATATTATCCCTTTAATTTTGAAATAAGAACAAGAACAAATGTTTTTTTCTAAATACCGTGTGGTTAAAGCAGTAACGATTACTTATAAAGGAGTATGCCCATTACTCCGTACTGTACCTACTATACCATGATCGTTTTACGAATGTACCAAGCAAACAGCGCACAGCGATTCTGCAATATATATTCTTAATAAACAAATACACAAATTATTATATTTATAACTTGTGTTTCAAATTACTGCGCCAGAGATCTAGTCCTATATCAACGGCTTGAAGCGCCGTGCCCGGCGCGCACGTGACGCCGTAACCACCGTGCCCGTAGCAGTGTACCACCTTGGCGCCGTCGATGAGCTCGGATTCAACGCGCACGGGAACTCTGTGAGGCCGCAAACCAACTTTATGACCCACAACTTCAGCCTTCTTCAAACTAGGCAATAGCTCACAACACCGCTCCAATATGGCCGCCGCATCGTGTTTACAATAATTCAAATTATAACTGTCATACTGCCTCACACCACCCAACGTAGCGATACCATCGAAACCTGGTATTATGTACGTGTCGTAATCACCATAAAACGCTGACTTGATCCATGGCGCCTTTACTTTTAGTACTTGCCCTCGGATCGGCACTAAATCGTAATCGTTACACAAATATTTCGCACCCAAACCGGTGCAATTAAACACGAGATCGAATGTCGATAGTGAGACGAACTTCTCAATTTTACAATTTTCGAATTTACCACCTTTCTCAATGAATTTTTTTTCGGCCCATGGCAAAAATCGTTTACATTCCACTCCTAAGGTTTTAAAAAATGATCCATGTTTAAATCCATCGCCGCAAATTTTTAATTCCTCGTTACTAGCAGCTCTGTATATTGGTACCAAGTCTTCAATGAGATGATTTCTCGTAACATGATAATTTTCCTTCGAAAATATATAAGCTGACATACTCATAACGCCGGCTAATGGAGCTTCAGAAGTTTTTAATATAGTCTGCCAATAGCGCCAAGAGTCATCGATCCATTTCTTAGTAATTTCTTTTGTAGTCCCTTTAAAACTTGTTCCTGGTCTAAAGATACCAGCAGCCACGTAGCTTGTGGTTTCTTCTTTGATTTTATCAGCAAAAATTGTTATATTTGTATTATTAATTCGTTCTTGCAAGAGTTTTGCTAATGTAGTACCCACTACACCTGCACCGATCACAGCAATTTTAGAATCGTTATTCATTCTGTTAAACTAACCTCTGAAATGAACAAAAATGTGGATTACTGATTACTGAATGTGTGATTTACTATAAATATGATATAATGATCAATAATAGTATAGTTAAACTCGGCATTTACCTACTATCATAAAGCTTAAACATTACGGAAGTCGCGCATTGCCGTAATGTGGGAGGGCTTTAGTTCCGAAACTTTCAACTTTTCGTAAAGATGGACGAATCTACATGTACGAGGGGTGATCAAAAACTAATGATATTGGGTTATCTCTCGTCGTAAGAAACCAAGAACTACTTTTTTCCTACTACTTCACCATAAAAAAATCATATAAATAGGGCACGGTTTCCGGGAGATACATTCATTTGAATACGTGAACCGTCAAAAAGAAAACATCAAAATAGAGAAAAACGAAATAAGAGTTGTCATTAAGTACCTCTGTTTGAAAAAAATGTCTGCCAAAGACATACACAGTGACTTGGTGGAAACATTAGGAGACTCTGCTCCTCCATACAGTTGCACACTGGGCCAAGGAGTTTACTGAGCAGAACATCCACTAAAGATGAACGTCACGAAGGACGCCCATCCGCGTCTCTAACCGAAGATAACATGAAAAAAAAGTGGAAGATACTGTGTTGGCAAATCGAAGAGTGACTATCAGGTATGTAGCTGAGGTCAGAGGTCATATGGTAGCATTCAAAGAATCATTGCCAATTAATTGCATATAACAAAGTCTCTGCGCATTGGGTACCGAGAATGTCAAACTGACAAGCAAAAGAAAAAACGAGTCGACATTTCAAGGCTAAATCTCGAAAAGTTTCAATCTGATAGGGAAAACTGTTGTCACGTTTTGTGACCATGGATGAGACCTGAGTCCATCATTTTGATTTTGAAATCAAACAACAATCTATGACTTGGAAACGAGCTTCCTCACCGACACCAAAGAAATCCAAAGTTTCAAGTTCTGCGTGCAAAGTTATGGCGTCCATTTTTTGGGACGCTGAAGGAATTATTATGGTGGCATACTTGAAAAGGGAGCTACTATCACGGGCTTTTACTACGCAGACCTAATAAGGAGATTGCGGAAGGCGATTAAGGCAAAAAAGACGCGGCAAGCTGCGAGCTGGAGTGCTGTTTCACCAAGATAACGCACCGTCACACCAAGCTGCAGTTGCGATGGCTGCCATTCAAAAATAAGGATTTTAACTGCTTGAACACCCTCCCTATTCGCCAGATCTGGCTCTCAGTGGCTACTACCTCTTTCTTCAGCTCCAGAAACACCTCTGAGGCAAGATATTTGAAGACAATCGCGAAGTAATGGCTGCTGTTGAGGCGTTTTGGGAAAATCAAGAGAAAGATTTTTTTCTAAGGGAATTTTAGGCTTAGAAAAGAGATGGACTAAATGTATTGACATGTTAGGAGACTGTGTAGAAAAATAAACACAAATTTTAAGCATAAACTTTGTGTTTTATATTGATTATCATTACTTTTGGATCACCCCTCGTATACATTATGTCCCAACATTCATAGTAGCCAAGGAACATTTCTGTCGCATGCACAATACACCTAAAACAATTTTATTGTGCAATAAATGGGACTTCACTTTTCAGTTTTTTCATTATTATTGTTTTCATTCATTTCTTGAACTCAGTTTCCCCTAAATTGATTAACTTATCGATAGGTACCCTGCTTATATACCCCGGTTCAAACCCAAAATTCGAAAATTAAATTGTCTTTTTAACTATTTTGTCACTCTAGAATCTTCATTCCTATTTCAAAGATATTAAAAAATAAACTGGCATATTACATTCTATAATAATGGCATCGATGTTCCACTAAGAACAAAAAAAAATTGTTATTAATATACTTTAATAGATAAAATGAACTTACATTGAAAAATATTATAATTATAATATATTGTTCCAATTGCGTTTCTTCTCTCTTTGTTCTAAATTGGAATGGCTGGTATTGAGCACCTATCTACAGTTATCACTCGATGTTCCCGACGATTACGTCACATACTGTTGTGTATATGCTATATTTGGCACACCTAATATAATGCTATTGCAACTCTCGTGGTTGGGTACCGCGAGTATAACGCTTAGTACTATTAAGTGGGTGCACGCCCCACATACTCGTCCGCTTCCGTAACCTCGGTGCAGCTGAATGCGTCAGGGATTTTCCATTCGTTAAAAAAATCTATATTAACCGCACTACGGATTATAACCGCACGGAAAGAATCCACGAAAAGATTGTGTGATGAAATTTACCTGAATACCCTGCAAATAAAAATCTGTACATGGATTTTGATATATTATACGTATTTGGTTGAAACATGTGGTACATGATATGTTTAACAAAATCAAAGGAATAATTTGCTTATTACTGTGGGGTAAAAGGGAATAAAAAATGCCAGTAACGCTGCATTCATTCATTTATTTACATTTTCATTGTATACTTATAATTTGTATACAGGTTCATGTTTTATGGATCTACCTTTTATGACTTCTACAGTCCAAGGACTACACAACATATAACGTATTTTTCTAAAAATAATAGGTCAAAATCAAAGCACGTAATGGAAGATTCTGATTCACTAATTACCAGGGAGTGTTGCAATTTCATCTGAGAAGTGACCTGAGGGCAATATCTGATTATAATTGCAGGGAAATCAACCAGAAGAAGTCTAAAAATGGCCAGCCCACTCTATATCAAGGCAGTGAATATTTTTCCTCGCAGTTTTAATGATATTTGATGACTGTAAATGCTACAAATATGTGGAAATAAATACGCGCGATATTTTTCCATAGTGCGGTTATAACTTTATCCACAGAGCAAATAACGCTACGCGGGCTTTATCACAAAGAACGAATGAAATTGATTCTCTGGTGTCATATTGTACGATATGTCACCTACCTACTTGACTAAACTATTTATCCAAGTCTATTCAAGAAAGAGAAATATAAATATCATTACATACATGAATACTAATATAATAAAGAATTTAAGGCAACATTAGCCAATGCCATTATAAAGTCCATAAATACAATTTACTACGTAATAAATAACTATTAATTCTCTGCTTAACTTAAATAAAAACTTAAATTTGTTGTTCTGAGTCTGGGTGTCCTGTGTTTCCGTTATTTGAATGTTTGTAAAGTCCCCGCGATACAGGAATTAATCCCAATGCGGGAGTTGTCTTAAAAAAAACAATAAAAGAATTCAAGCATAAATAACCTTCGTAACAACTACTAAAGCACTATTACGAAACAAATTTTTAAAATTAACAAACAGCCTTTATCACCTGTTATTAAAATTCAATCAGAATAAATGACTTTGAAGTTTCTTCTTTTTCTTCGCGCACATTGCCACCACCTTAATATTTACGATTGAAGTTTTGAAAAATGCGTTTGGTAACTTTAAAGGGGCTTTTAAAAGAGTATGTTCATCAATATGATACTAATAATGGCATAATGCAAAACTATCAGAATAAGACCAAAAAAAATTGTTTTTTTTTTGTTGTGATTTAAAAACCGTGTAAAAGTGAAATCTTGTAATTCGAGTACCGTGCAAATCGAGGGATTGGTGTACCTCCTTAATCTGATTTTTTTTCTGGGTAATAAATACTCATAACTGTTTAAAACTTTGGATATTTTATGGCTTGGTAGTTAAGACCTTTAAGCCCTGTTTAAAAGTCTTTTCACGTTGATTATTAAGCAATAAAAAGAGTTGTAATACAAAAAAAAAATTAACTGTACTTACATTCTGGTATCCTGACATTTGTCTCAAATCGTAGTTTATTTTTTTTTTAATTTGTCTTCTAGATCTGATTTGTTTTGATCAGTTTAACTCTCGTGTATAAGCTACTTTTGTATCCATGTTGTTTAATTATTGAAATTATTTTTATCAACAGAATCACGACCCCCTCGGAAGAATTACAACCAGTTATCATCAAATGAAAAACTTGACAACAGACAAACAGCCGAAGATATTCACATCGATGAAGCAGAGTTGGAGTCTGACGCGAGCAGCACTGACTTGGAGAATCGAGACACACGTGGCGCATGTCCTCCGTGTGCGCATGACCGATATAACAACAACATTCGACGACATGCACATGATGATTTCAGTGATGACACAGATTATGGTAAGTCTTATGTGAATCACAAACAAATAAACGACTTGATAATCGGACGCAGTCATCAAACTCTGAATAAACTGTTATAGTATAAACATCAAAATCTGATTTTGATGTTTATACTATAACTTCTTCATTAGTTTACATTCTTATTCGTTTAATTCACATTTTTATTGTCTAAATAAAAGTAAAGATTAGTTTCGTTTTATATCCTTTCTGCTTAGCTACATCCAATTATATTTCTAATAAAAGTCCGAAGTCGATTCTTCCTTTGTATATAGAAGGTATTTGGGACAAGGCTAGCGATAATTTAAGGCGATGTTATAATGACAATTTTAACGACAGAAACGCCCCCATATATAGGCCCACCCCCTCCTCTTGGAATGGGGGGGGGCTTAATTTTTTAAACTTATTTTTTATGTGACTCTACACAAAAGTAGTATTTATTTCTTATGTGCCCGTCCTACAGATGAACAAAAATTTTTATTTGAAAGCCAATAATATGTGTCATTAAATAAAAACACAAAAATGAAAAATAATGACTAAAAATAATTTAAAAAATTATCCATTTTAGTTTTAGTCAAAAATTGTGATTTTCTTTTATTTTTTAAACTTATCGTAAAAACTTGCCCTTTAATGTTAACTTTTTTTGGTATTATCAAAAAGACAAAGATATTATCTGCATAATCATAATTTGAGAATTGTCCATCTGTAGGATGGACACATAAGAAATAAATACTATTTTTGTGTAGAGTAATATAAAAATAAATTGAAAAAATTAAGGCTCACCTATTCCTCTTGGAATGGGGGGCTCACTCCAAGAGGAGGGGGATTGGCCTACATATGAGAGCTTTTTCGTCGATAAAGTTGTCATTATAACATCGCCTTAAATTACCGCTAGTCCTATCCTAAACATTCTGTATACATGCATTACTTGTGGAGTTACGTTAGGATTATCATATGAATATAACGTGGCAGTATGCTTTCGTACCTTCGCCTATTTTTAGGAATGAATAAAATGTCTATATACAATTGACATTTTCACTTTGACATTTAGAATTCGTCGTCATGACATTCGGGTTTGATTTTCGTTTATACGGGTATTGTGTTCTATGATACGGGTAGTGATCACAGATTAGTGTAGTGATTGCCTCTGTTGTTTTGGTTTAAGAGTTTACTATTTATCTTAAGACCTTTCGTATATTTCGACGTGCCAAGTGAAATTGCTTTATAAAACAATGGCAACGCTGAAAACAGATTTAGACCAATATTTACTTAAAAATGAAACTCGACGAAGTTACAACTTTAGTTTGCCATCGTTCTCAACTCCTAGTTTTATGTCCCGGAGTACGGACGAATCACCCAGTAACGAATCCTGGTTTGAAAAAGTTCAGAAGGAATACTTCACATTGGTAAGAACTCCCACCTCGTTTAATTAATTAACGCATGACTCATTATTTTGAATGCAAAGAATTTGTTTACGTAGCACAAATTTTGTAGCATTTATTTATTTAATATCATAATCCTTATACTTAGTACTTTTAGTTGGGGAATTGATGAATTATTTTTGTTTAACTGGCTTTATTGTTATAAATTGCTATAAATTAAAGGAAAAGTTTATATTTTACGTTTGTTATTGTTACCTTTCATTTTTTCAAATCTTCTATAATTACAGAGCAGAACACAACGTTTCCTAGGCTTTGGAATATGTATGTTCCTTGGAATACTGTGTTTTATTTTATCGTTCATATACATACCGCTACTGGTGATCCATGCAAGGAAGTTTGCACTCCTCTTCACCCTTGGCAGTACATTCTTCTTATTTAGGTAAGATTTTTAAAAATTTTACATCTATACTCTAATGTTTTATTCAAACAAATTAATTTTATAATGAACCTTCAAATTTTTTGTAAGCTGTTGCAATATTTTTATATGTTGCTGAATATTATATCCCCAAATGATGATGAATAAGTGTTAAATATTTGCATCTGTTATGGTTTTTCTATTAATTACTAATATAACTCTTACATAATTATGTACTACTACTCAAAGATTTTACATAAATTGTCTAGCACTAATTAAAATAACATCAACTTAGGAAAGAGGTACCATGTCGAGGATGGACAAGAGAGATAAACATCCTATGAATAATCACAGTTATTGTGAACAAAGCTAGTTTTATAATTTGAAACTCTCAACATCTCTATCTTAAACACTCTAAAGACATCTAATTCTGGTTATAGGCTTCCCCCCCATAGAGTGCTACTTAAATGGTTGTTGATGCTTTAAATCAATGAATCCAATATTTAGCTGTAATTTTCTAGATCACTGTTCCAATAGGTGAAAGTCCTACCCAATCGCCTTGTGTGTACCATCACTTATTAAGTAAACAACAATTTAATACAATGTTTTTGTCTTTACAGTTTCAGTTTCCTGTATGGACCATGGAATCACATAAAATCAATGTTCAGTACAGATAGAGCTCTTCCTACATCATTATATTTGATCACACTCATTGCTACATTGTACTGTGCGCTGCACCTCGAGAGCACTCCGTGGACCATACTGTGTGCAGTACTCCAAGTTATTGCACTGTTATGGATGTTAATGGGTTCTGTACCTGGTGGCTCCACTGGGATGAAGTTTTTTGGAAGCATGTTCAAGTCATCAGTGTCAAACACATTACCCATTTAACATTTCTTTGATTGTATATGAAATTTATTTTATTATGGGTCCAGTTAAATATAATAATTGTTAAGATTTGACAATGATAACATAAAAACATGGCCATAGTTTTGCTATTGTTTACGCTAAAGCAGCTGGGATTGATTTTAAGAACCATATTCAAGTATTATGTCAATAATAGGAAGCTGCTTAAATAATAGATTCTATTCTCGATAGTTCTTATCAGTCGGTTCTAATGATGCAAACACAAAATGCTAACTATTTTCTCTCACTAAGCACTAATCCTATTTTGAATCGAGCATTACTTAACACATAATATACTTTCGCTGTAATTAGCTTCAAACAACGGCCTATTAACTCACACAATTGAGCCATTTGGTTGCGATAGGTATTTTGAGTTTAATTTGCAGGAAATTGTTTGATTTGGGAGTCCACCACCACCTGGAATATAATCATTTTATAATTTAAAAATAGACTTGGAATTTTTTAATTAGTTTTCAATATTCCCATTTCTTTAAGGTTACCTTTTGTAATTATAGACCAAAAATCAATTTCTGTGTCCTAAAACCTATTCTCTGCAGTTAATTTCTGGGTGTTACCATAATTTTGCTAAATAATAAAATAAACTTAATATACTGTATTAGGTTTGAATAATTTTACTATTCTGAACAGATTACCACCACTACAATAATAATGTGTAGTGATGAAATCTCCATCTCGGCGCTTATGTTATGCTGAGTGTTTTTGGCCTTCGATTCTCATAAGACAAAAAGAATTTTAGAAATGAAGCATCTAATAAGTTATTATACTGACCCTTACCCATTACATTGTGACCCCATTGTTTACATGATTTTACATATTTCTGCCAAGAACAATTCATATATTTGTTGCGTATATAGATATTTTACTGTCTTTTTTTTATATGAGAGGGGGCAAACAGGCAAGCGGGTCACTTGGTGCTAAGTGATCACCGCTGCCCATAGACACCCGCAACACCAGAGAGATCGCAGGTGCGTTGCAGGCCTTTAAGAAAAGTGTAGGCTCATTTCTTGAAGGTCCCCTAGATCGTATCTGTTTGGAAAAAACGCCACTGAAACTGGAAAGAAATTGCGCTAGAAACGCACAGTGGTAGATCGGCAACTATCTGAGTGATAACAATGATTTTAAATTTTGCCGAGATGTGCGGTGATGGAATTCAGCGGCTGGAATTAGGCCTAACAATTCCTCCCCATGATAGATACCATAGAAGATGCAGAGAGATGCTGTTTCGCCATAGAGTCAGCCAGTCTAACCGATTGGAGATCGCTTGGTCGTCGACGATTCAAGCGGCTCTTCGCTAAATACGGACAAAAGGTTGAACAGTATTCTATGTGAGGCCGGACTTGCACCTTGTAAAGTAGGAGATGAGCTGATGTGAAATACCGTCTCGACCTTCCGAACTTTTAGAGGCCAGCTTGGCTTCCCAACCCAGATGGTCGCGGAACTCAACGCCGCTCGTTACATTAACTCCTTAAAGTGACAACAAGAAGTCGTCTAAACAGAGCGATACGACAAACTCTGACCTTTTAGAGGAAACTCAATGAATTTATATATGTAGTACATTTGTTAACTTTAAACATCGGTAATTGTGTATCAAAAAATAATTGACATATCACGATAATAACTAATAATGCCAACATAGTAAATATGCGATCATTAAAATTGTACGATCAATGAACTTTGTAATCCGGTCACACTTACAAAACTTAGCGCTGCTAATTATTGGTACAAATGGTGGTAACGGAATCAACTGAACGAATCGTTACCTTGTTATCAGTTCAACCCAATCACCCAATTATCGGAAACTACAGTTTAATTTCGTGTTAGATTATCTAATAAAACAGGTCCAATTTTATACAATTGCATTTAACAATTAGGTATACCTTACAAATGAGGAAAAATGTTAATTGTTAATAGCAGCAAAATTATATAGGAAGGAATTTTAAGGGGGTGTGCCACTGCGGAAAACTAAGCGATATTTTTTGCCGTAATTTAGTAAAACGGTAAAATGAAGTGTAAAATTAATTAAGCAATACTTCTTACAGCTGCCTATTTGTTGAATAAATTATATTCTAAACCTGGTTAGGACCTGACTTCTCTTAACTACGCTCAAAATTTTATGGTTATCTTAAAATAAATTTTGTATTTATTGTAATAATCGTTTCATTTTAAACCCTAGATTTTCATTAGTCACAGGTCCATTTCCTGTATCATCATCTACAGTCCATTGCTAGACATAGGCTTTTTACAAAGGGGGATTGGCCATCTTCACGCTTCGTCGGCGTGTTGGAGATCAGTTGATTTTGATTTAATAACAGGATAATGCTGCTCTCTGTTGTCCATTACATAATACTTACTGGTCATCCCTCAGTTGATTTTCACAGCATCCAAGGGATGAGACGCAGTGACGCTATTAATAATAAGCCAATGCCGCACAGCCAAGCAATACTTGCCATTTTTTAGATAAATTACATTCGAAAAATAATCGGAAAGTTTTAATGGTCTATACTCAAATAAAGTATTCATTCATTCATAAAAAAATTTCCATTATGATTATTTTAAAATAAATTTGCATTTATTGTAATAATAAGTCTTATTATAAACCCTAGATACTCTTAGACTCACAATTACATTATATAATGTACCCTCGAAACATGTCGATTAAAGATACGCAATTTTTTGTATCTTGACAAATTAAAGTTGGTAGGTACTCGCTAAAAATGTTTATCTCGTTTTGGTGTTTGGATACACCACGCTAATCGGTTGCAGCATCTCCTGCAGAATATCTACGCACGTATCTCCAAGACACTAGACATGAAGATTAGGGAAAGTATGCAGAACTTAATTTTACGCGTCTGAACAAAACTGACAGCCTCAAAATCGTTTCTATCTTGTTTTGATATTTAGCATTAAAAAAAAGACAGAAGCGCCTACATTTAGCTAAGTCGTGTTACAGCAGAATTTACACAAATGTACATCCCACATGGATAAATGTCAATCCAATGTTTCCAGACGAGGCGCTGACGTGTAACGTGTGCGACAGGTCGTTCCCCACGCGGCGTCAGCTCGCCGACCACCAACAGAAAAAACGACATTTCGGGTAAGTGGATACAAGGCCGCGTGTGTGCGCTTTACTGAAAACGATTCGAAGAGTCCGGTAGCTCTGGGCAGTTTGCAACTGATTGTATACACCGAGTCAGGAGTTAGGTCAGACTAAGTACTCACTTAGTCTTTTAGCCTGTCCGGCAAATAGACGGGTAAGCGGCCCTGGCCT
>WUAW01010845.1:41273-63077 GCA_017165845.1 Thaumetopoea pityocampa
GAGACCGGGGTTCGATTCCCCGCCGGAGAGCCAGGGAAAAGGGCGTGAGTGTATGTATATATGTATGTATACACCGATTCGGAAAAAAGAAAATATAGATCGCAGAACCGATGGTCATTGTGGGTCCTGAAATGCTGGAGTGGCGACCCTAAACCGGAAAGAGTACTGCGGGTCGACCCTCAACTAGGTGGACCGATGACCTAGTGAAGGTCGCAGGCAATCGGTGGATGCAGGCGGCTCATCGCCGCTCGGTGTGGCGATCATTGTAGGAGGCCTATGTCTAGCAGTGGGCATATGTGAGCTGATATAATTATGATGACTCACGAGTCAAAAGTAGCAAACTATGTAGTAGTATAATCACAAGTGGGCACAGTTAATCCAAAAGTTAACTTCTTTAATTAAAATAAGCATCTTGACTTTTGATAGCTGCTGTAATCGTTCACCATTCGATTAACATGTCAGCAAACATTCAATGTAATGAATATAGTTAACGAAACTTCAACTTAACTGAAGTTAACATTTTTAGAGTTAACTTAAAATCTGTTGAGTAAAACATGAACTTCTTTAATTACGATTAACGGTTTAACACCCACCTTCAAATATGGGTTTTGGCACACACCGGTAAACCCGTACACTTGGCTAAACATTAAAATTATACGCTAAGTAAACAGCTGTCAAATTATTTAAGTATAAAAATGCAAAAAAATGAAAGCATTTCCTTAAAATTGTCGACAACTGTATGGTCCCTATTATTTGTTCAACAGGTGCAGCGCGTGCGACAGCTTGTTCCCGTCGCTGATGGCGCTCGAGCACCATAAGGAAGAGTTCCAGCACTGGAGCGACTCGTCCTACTGCTCACACTCCGACTCGGACGACAGCGAGTCGGGCGCGTGCCACGAGGACCGGCACAGACTACTCTAATGCCACCACCTCATTATTGCCGGGGAGAAGCCCACACATCTGGGCACCTTTGTCTGAATCACTACGTCTGTCTGGAAGGTTCTACACGACAAGCGCTATACCGGTCCGAGTAAACTCGGCACGCTAAGCAAGTGTCTGTTCACATAGACCGGATTGATGAGCATTGAATAACGCGTTTTTATTTATGTCGATCAGATGATCTCGGTGTTCCCAAGACGGAGAATATTGACGAAGAAAGAGTGAGATTTAGATAAATGGATGCTTTCGGATCCCGGACAGAGAACGCATATATATTCGGAGACAGAAATACATGTAACCTACACAAGAGCTCGTTAATGGCTGCACTAACGCGACGCATAAAAATATGCGGCTCATACGCAAGCGCGAAAGGCACGCGAACAGGGTGGACTGCTCACACCGAGCACGGGACGGCTCTGAAAGCAAACTAAAGACTAGCATCATCTATCTCAGACTTTGAAGTTTATTCAATTTCTTATAACTTTACAAATTACCCTCTGAACCAGTCTATGTGAACAAATGCTAATTGGTGGACTATACCAATTGAAACAATTCAGCAACAAAATAAAACAAATCATGTAATTTATCAAATAGTTTATTACTCAAGACAAGAAAGACTACATGGTCGTAGACGCACTGCACACACAAACAGCGTGCCTTCAGTTACCGCCCACCGCTATACGGAGAGAGCACGCGACGTGCACAATGCGCGGTTAACGGTTCCACGCGCCGCCTCGCTCGGCGACTGTTATGCGCGCGCAATTCGATGCAGCTAGCGAATAATCGCTGCGGTCCGCTCACTCGACCGAGTTAACTTTCCGTTGGCGGCAAACTGTTTGCGTAGTACGTCCGCAACTAAGTAAGATGGTAAAATTTTGCATCGTCCAGGAGGGCGGCTCTGGTATTTACATAATTTCAAAGTAGCAAACATTATTCTTTTCATTAAATGAACATTTTTCTACAAGTGTCGCTTCGTAAAGTACCCTGGCCATTCCGCTCCCAAATTCGAGCACCTTAGATCGTCTACATAGTCTGTATATGATCGCCTAATCTCCGATCAACAATATAACTAGATGTCAGGTCTCATACAAAATTACTGTTATAGACTAGCCACATGCACTTATGCAAGCAATTTTCATATCATAATTAAATATGCGTCAACCGATTTATAGTTTAATATGAATCTCAATACTCGGTAGTAACGTTTATTGTTGTACTTAAATACAATTCGCGAATTCTTAAATGATAATACAGATGACATTCCGCGCGACACGTAATTATTTCGGTGATTTTTTTATTCCTTTGTGTTATGGCGTCGTTTAACGACGATTCTGCCAACGATAATACCAGTAACAAAACACAGTTATATACTTACTATATTTTGCTATATGTACTTGCTGTTGGCAGAAGCATCGTTCATCACCCATTATCATCAGAAACAGTCTAGACATGTATTATTCATTAAATTCAAATTATAATAATGCAAAGATTAGTAAATTAAACACCACATTGTTACAACGTCCACTACTTTTGAACGCGCTCCGCGGCATCATGCCGTACTAATCTACGCCGGAGAGTGCGACTATTTCGGCTCGCTGACCAGTCACCTATTTGTATTGTTGATCGAGAACTAGGATGCCTATCAGATTGGGCAGGCTCTAGCAGTGTCATGCAGTATATGTAATGTAGCTGCCCGTCCACACTGCGACAACTTTTTTTTTGTAACCGCAATTTATTTTTAGAAAAAACGCATAAGGTTTCGCGAATCGTAGACATTGACGATTCGAAATTTTTGCCATCAAACTCGTAAATGACGAATCGTTATAAGTGATTATTACGTCCATAACGAATATCCGTGTGAACGAGCTGTTTAACTATCAATATTTGTTTCTTAAAATGTTTGTATCGATAGAACACTAAGACAATTTATATCGAGGCATTTACAAAAGAACACGCACAAAATATGTAGGTAAACAAATAACCTCTCTCAATACAAATCGTATATTATATAACTTAGTTCCATTATATACGAACGTGACATTGTATAAAATAAAAGTTCAAGTTTTGATGTGATAACCACATGTTTACACATATCAATGTAGAGGAACTCTACACGGAACTAGATAAGAAACGGCTGGAAGTCGTTACATTTTTCTCCGTTTGTTTTGCGTCCTACAGAACGCATGATAATCACGGGCGATGACTGGTTATCATCAAGACAACCCTCATGACATGCCCCGCTCCTATTAAACAATGTAAGATTCAAATTGCACTAAATTTTCAATCGCCATGTGAAGCTCTAAAATATCAAATAAATACATTTCAGGGCCACAAATCAAACCATCACAAATTTGGTATCAAATTAGAGAAACAAAATTAGTATTTCTTACTATTTTATTGTACTTTATCGATACACAGACTATTATATCTGTTTTGTAAATAATTCCTTGTGATAACCCGGCAATAATGCATATCACGGTACTGTTATTATGATGACTGATAACTTTACATTTCTACTGAACGTCGTAACGGGAGGGGCAGGAGGCCTTTTGCAAACTTTGGAATACATGGATTTAGTACATACTGGGTACTATTGAGTATATATGCATATTTAAAAAATATATAAGTACATGAAGGAGTTTGGATATATTGAGAAAAAGAAATTCAGAGAAAAATTAAGTCTACACACAGTGTATAAAACAATTTGGGTGTAGTGAACAGAAAAAGGTTCAATCCACGGGTGGGTTTTGAGATGTAGATTCTGAACATCATCACCAGCAGCCCGTGGAAGTCCACTGCTGGACACAAGCCTCCTCCTTAAAAAGAAGGAATTTGCCATAGACTCCACGCTTGGCAGGCATCATGGAAATCGTAGTAGATTTTGATCGAACATTATTAGTACATTTCTAAACTGACATATTTTTCTTAGTTTTTGTGGATTGGATCCCTACTAATTAACTACACCCAATTGTGGTATTCTGAAGAAGCTTTTGAAGTATGGTATAGACAGGTACTTTAAATGTATTTTTAGTACCCCAATGCTACATGAAATTCCAAAATTTGTAAAGGCATCCTAATTCCGTAACCGACATTCAACATTTGTAAATAACTTTAATTATAGGTATGTATGTGTCATTGGAATCACTAGAATTCAATTATATTAAATCTTTAGACTTTTGAAATCTTAGTGTCACATTATAATGTTATCTTTAACTCCAACAGAGGTCCCTTCCGATTTTTTATAGTATTAACGAGGGCTTTGACAAGCGGCAATAGGCATGCGACCATTAAATTAAATTGATATCAACAATTATTGATCTCGTAAACAACCCCATTGACTGCGGGAACGACGTTACACCGTTACCCGCGGCGAAGCCCCTTGCACTGACTGCGCACGAGGGACGCTAAGGGAAAACGTACATTACTGGCGATTACACGCACAGCGGTACATTTTCATTGGAAACTAGTTATGGGTTCGCTTGTCTATTGCCGCTTGCCGTGTCCTCTGACGAGTCGCTGTGACAATCCAATTAGTCGTACTATTTTTATAATGTACTAATTGTACTTCCATATTTTAATATGTAAAGGTCAGAAAGCAAAGACGGCTCCCGGTCGAGAGACAAATTAAACACGGACGACGCTCCGACCGAGAGGCGGCTCCGCGGCGGACAGATCATACAAATAAAAATACGATTGAAAATATGTACAGAAATGTTTATTATTTATAGGAAACCACATAACCACAGAGCACAGGCTACGCGCGCGTATGTACTGCGCTATGTCCGATCTCCCATAAAGGTACCGAAAGGCCGCGATCGGCGCGTATCGTCCGGGGAGCGACGTACACATGTTTAATTTTCATATATCGAGTAGTAATCAGGAATACAAATCACGAATCTCTTACAAAAGCATAATACGAGCGGGTCCGGCGCGCGGCTGCGCGGCCGGCGCGCGGCGAGGGGGAGGCTGGCGGGCCCGGCGCCCGCGCCTACGCCGCGCCGTTCAGCAGCGGCTCGGGCTTCGCCTTGCCCGCGGCCGGCGAGCGCCGCTTGCCGCCCGAGCGCGCGCCCGCGCCCTCGCCCGCGCCCGCGCTCGCGCTTGCAGCGCCGCCGCCGCCGCCGCTGATGCCGTTCTTCCACCCGCCTCCTGCAACACGCGTCAGTCCGCCCCCTGCATCAGCCCGCGCACATACACCGCACGTCGCCTACTCACGGCGGACGCGCGAGTTTATTATAAATAAATTTATAAATTTATTTAGTTTATTATAAAGTTTCCTGAATTATGCTGACGATAAAAACGTTAATACCGAATAACGTTCATATTAGGTCAAATTTGTTTTGACTCGTAACCGTACCGACAGATTATTATGGATACCTGCTCTTCTTAAATGAGCACCCATAGATAGCAGCTCCCCGCAGACGAAAAACTTCGTGCGATTGACGACCACAAGGCTCACCGGTGAGACTAGCCTGTGGAAGCCCCAATGACAGACCAGGGCACATTTTTACCTTATGCGACGATAATATCGAAGAAACTAACAACAATAATATTAAAATTGTTTATTATTGGATAAAAAAAAAGATTTAATAAATGCCATATATTAAGAGCTACGATGAAGCCTCAACTATATATAGGTAAAATACAACATGGTAACATGATATTTATAAATTGTATTTACTTTTAATTGTATTTTCTACTTTCGATTGGATTACACACCAACCGTGGTCACGAGCAGAGTGATATAAATATCATAATCAGTCGCCTTGAATCCCGTTAAACAGTTTATGAATTTAAATCGCAAGAGTTTAAAAGCATTGTGACGTATTAAAAACTATTATCTTTCGATAAAACACGCCCACATCGAGCGCGGCGCAGGGCCGGCTGTGCACACCGAGTCGACATCAACCACGGCACGAGCGGCGTGTTAGTTACAAGCCGATGTGCGGTGACCGGGCACTCGTTTAAGTTGGTAGCGCGCAATGTGTACCCGCGCCGTAGCGGTTTTAGGGGGCGCAGCCTCGAGTGCGTAAGTACGAGTCGAGTTTCGAGAGAACAAACATAAAATGGATTTACTCTCTACATGAGCTCGTCGCGAACACAGGTACACGAGACACAGCGTCCGACACATTATAACGCTAACACCTCTAAGCGAGTGCTTGGCTTCAGTCTGTCGATGATCGCCTCTATTCACCAGAGTTATTATGAGCACCTCATAAATAGTTATAAATCTGAAAATCTTACATCGTGTAAGCGTTTATTACTGGAGTGCATGCGACGACATGATAAAAAAAATAGTTACCAATATTATAAAATTATTAATGCAAGTTACTTGAAGCACAATTTCGAATCATGCATTTTAAAGCACAGACAAATCGGCTTGGAGACATTTTTGTGTTCGTAGTCGTGTTGGTACACACAGTGCCTAAAACTGGAATTAACCAGTTCGCGCTAGCTACCGCGTGCCTCGCACTCTCGCATCGGTCGCTGATATATAGCCTTAGTTAGTTATTCATATTAAATTATGTTTAATATCTATAATTGAAGCACCTACCTATAAAAATATATAAAATGTGTTTATTTATCTGCCGACCGTAACACTACTACAAACACAAAAACATCTACAAGCTGATTTGTCTGTACAAACAATTATAATGGCGTCTACGCAGTTAAAGCAAGTGTCGTTATGAGGAGTGTGTGAATCGTAATCAGATGATTTTGCGTTACATGAGAGAAGGGCACTTTTTGCCATAACAGGCTCTCATTATTAATTATCCTTTGATGAAGAGTTCACGGACCTTGAAACAGATGTTTTTCTAACTAAACAGACAATTAAAAGTGCATTTTGATATTTAAATGTCTATGAATATGAGCGTTAATTAAAAGCACTAGTTACCATAGTTATTCAAAATATTAGTAAAATTATAAAATTCTGTAAAAAAATTATATTGTGATGCAAATTCAACACATCAAATAAAAAAATTTGGAACAGGTTATACACCAATATATCAATTTGTACATATAGGTCGATTTAACAACTAACATATTCTAACAGTTCATTTAACACCTAACACATCCTCCTTTTAGCGATCAAAAGATCGCTCTCGGCAGGGACAGCGTAAGGGGCTCGGCCCGACCTCCTTCGCGAGGACGATATATATTTCGACAAGGGGAAGGACTGATCCCGCAGACTAATAAGCCTCAGACATTATAACATGGACTAAAAAGGAACGGCCGCCATCGGCTAGCATCCCCACTTGCAAAGACATCCGGCAAGCGGCTTCGAAAATCGTGGACGGGTGGCCTCAAGCGTTCATCCATCATAGCGGTCCTCGAACGGCTACATATGACTCACATCGACGTGAGGAGCTGAGGGGAGTAACTCAATCCCACTTTGAGAAATGCTCGAAAGAGCGCAGCAACAAAGGCCATCTGAAAGTTGACTCGAAGCCCCTGAATGTGTCGAGATGTGGGCCCGATATGTAGGGCTTTTATTCAGTAGGATTCTGACGCGCTCCGCGACTTACGGTACGCTATACAACAGTGTGTATATATAATAACAGGAAATATTCGTTATATTTGTATATACAAATACAAACGACATTGGACCGTTATTAGTCAACCCGTAAAAAATGAACTGGTGTTGTCTGAAGTACCTTATTTTTTTTTTTAAATAAACTTTTTCTAAAGATTTTTTGTTTTAACATTAATAATTTTGTCATAACATTAATAATGTTATGACCTCAGAAATGATTTTCCTAGTGTAATTTTTATATTTGGAGGTCCTTGGACGTTGAGTATTTGGTACAAGTTATTGTCTGTGCATAGTTCGATGACCGCAAGTTATGGCCTGATTTCCTCCTGTGCTGATCTCGGTACGTACGTACCGACCATGCGGCTGACATCAGCACAGGAGGAATTCAGGCCTATGTGTACGTGCGGAGAGGCGGCAGCGGAGCGACTAATAGGACGTAGCGTCCTGACGGTTGATTGGTCGCGCAGCTGGCCGCTCTGGGCCTATACGTGCCAGGTGCAGCGTGTGGACGGTAGTAAAATTTTAATCACAGAAAACCTTAAATGCAAAGAAGTTATCAGTTCGGTCTATATGACGACATACCGGTCGTAAACGAGAGCCTGAGTGGGGCTCTATAACCACCCTGTGTGAGATTTGCTCAGCACCAAAAGTGCTAGGTAACGTATTATGAACGAACAAACGTTTCTCAGCACGTACGTGTAATCTTGTGAAACATCAAGCTAAGTTAAAAAGAAACAAGTGAGTTTTAAGATTATTTGTAAACAAGTTATGTAATCGCACTATGCGTTTGAATCATGTATAGTACTTACTATACGAGTATTTGCAGTTGTTTAGAAATGCCGTGTGTGCTACATATGTGTAATGAAGCTTGGGAATATTTTGGGTTAATTTTTCATTCACACTAACCATCGGCACTGATAGACGAATAGTCTATCAGTGTCGATGGTAATAATAATAATATAGAAATATATCAAGCAAGCATCGCGCTGCTTCTATGGAGAGCGAAGCATAACTAAGCCGCAGTCCTCGCGCAACTCGTTGGCCGCACCTCGGTTACGCGGGCAGCAGGTCGGGAGCGGGACAATCCAATCACGCTATATCTTGTGGATCTCCGTTCCGTTCGTAACGCCGTTCGCGTACCCAAGGCGCGGCCAAGCCCAGTGCGTGTTCGCAAAATGATCGCGACGTGACAGCGTGGTCGGGTGTGACGGACGACTGTAACGAGTGGCGCCGCCAGTGTGTGTCGGGCGAGCTAGCGTGGTATGCGCGGCGCGCGGCGAGTACCTTGCCTCCTCCGGCGGCGGCGGCGCGCGCCCGCGGGCTCGCCGGCGGCGCGGCCCTCCTCAGACGTCGCCGACTCTGAACACACACATGCCAACTGCCTACAGCGCGCCCGCGCCACCGCCCGCCGCACCACGCTACGCGGGCACTGGTCGTTTGCTATCGCAACCACTGTTACCGTACAGAGAGCGTCGCGCGCGCGACTAACGCCAATACGTGCACCTAATATATTTTTACGACTGAATAACAATGACAGCTGTAATAACCGAGCGGTGAAGCGCTGGCTTGTCATTTACGAGGTCGAGGCTTTGGTCCCTGGCTCGCTTGCAGCCTTGGATTTTCAAAATATGTACGATATACCATTTGCATTAAGTAATGAAAGCAATTTGTGTTGAAATAACGGTGACAAGCTCTCTCCGTCACTGCGGGTCCTGTCGATGCGGGTGTACTAACAAACGCTGCCTACCCCGCCCGGGATAACAGGTTTGAGAAGAAAAATACATACAGACCAACATAATAGCTCGCACCCACTAGCTTAGTGGTGAAGCTCGTTACATCACCGCGATCAATGTTGTGTCATAGTTACAATTCACCGCTCGGAGCAAGTGCGCATGTACGTATAGGTGTATGTTTGTGTGTTGTCTAAGTACGAAAAGTAAAAAAATCGATTTTTTGCGGCTGTGAACAGAATATGAAGAAGAAAGCATGAAAAATTAAAGATTCGGAAAGAACAGCGTAGTTAGGATTTCTATACGTGGGTCCAACGATCCAAGTCGGCAGAAAACATTGAATGCGTAAGGATGAAATCTATTAAATGTCTCGTTTTATATGGGGAATTATCCATCAGTGAATGTCTACAGGCTGATGATGATTATCATTATCCATCATAGTTCACATCCGATAATAGATGTTAAAGAGCAATAATGAAATATAAGACCACAATGCATGATGCACATTATTTCGAACACAAAACCATTACTATAACCAACATAACTTATCTGACGTTACAGCACTGGAAAATAAGCAACAATCGTGAAACTTCCACCAGAAAATTAATTAAGTGGATACCCCCCAAAAAAAGCAAATCACAGACACACGTTCATGTGTAATATAGAGATAAGAAGAACAAGTAAAAAAGACGGTAGACCGATTCGTCTGCTCGTAATACGATCCAATCGGCTATTGTTAATGGCGTTTGCAACAGTAGCGAATAATCGGAAATTTATTCCATCAATGATACAAATAATTATAAAGATGTAACACCGTTCGAAATAGCAAACGACTGTTCACCCACATGTTTACTCTGATAAAGAAAAGAAACTAACATTCCCCGTCCATCCTTCTACTGCAATATATATGTACTAATTAAAATGTAAAACAGGGTGCGCACAGAATACCAATAGATATGTATATATATAAAGATTATGCATAGATAGATACTATCGACTACAACTACATTTTAACTAGCACATTCAGTAATATTTTCAGATTTTCAACAATGCAAGCTATTCAAATAACCATCATATTTTTAAATAATTAGAACTGAAAAAAATTGTTCAAAAGGCGGCTGACAAACACAGCATTTGGCAAACCATAATAAAATACAATACTAATCAAAACACAATAATGAATCAATCTCACTTTCTATATCAGAACGGAGTTTCCTTACTGCACTAAAACATTTGACGATTTTAATTGTCAACTTCTATTTTTAAAACAGTAAACAATATAAGAGCATGGCCGTGTGCACAAAAAAAATAACAATACAATATTTAGCGATAAACACACATTACATAAGCAGACTAAGTTTGTCAACCTCCTAAGCATAGGTCATTTACACGACTGCTGTGGTCAGGTTTACACCTCAAATTGCTATTAATTAAATCCCGTATACCGTGATTTGTTTAAATATTTGCGCTATTTCACCGCTACAAAATCAACTCTATTTAGCCAAAATAGCGCAAACATTATCACAAATACAGCATTACATTTGATTCTACAACATGTGCAGTAAAGCAAGTTTTATATTGTATAAATGTATCAGTTACCATAGTAACCTGTAAAGCATTTCAATCTGAAAACTTATCGAGCTACACTTTTAACTCTTATCACAATAAAGATGTCTTATCAGCACATAGTATAGAATATGAATGCAAAATAAATGAAGAATCATGTAAATGACTTATACACAACAATCTAGAAACTAATAGAACAAAATAGATCGAGCACATTGTATGTTTATCTAACACAGCATATACAATTTGTCCAGGATCGTATTAGCGATAATTTAGGGACGGATTCTACAACATCAACCAATAATTTTGAGGGTATTTTTTTGATTTCAATGTATTTTTAATCTAATTCTGTTAACGTTTTACATTATTTTGACGTGTCTAGCGATGCAGAATATTATATCCAATCGAATAAAACCATTTGCGGGCATGTCAAACCACACACTTAAAATTATGGAGTGGCCAGGACGCATTAGACGCCGTTTCAGAGTGGGGATGAGATGTAGAATCTGTCTCTAAATTAGCGCTAGTATATTCCCGGACACATTGGTGCCGATTCTGTTGTAAGAGAACTTAGCTAAATTTGGTCCTTCCCTTTTTCTAACGTCAAACGGCAAAACGAAATAATAAACATTTATAGCGAGTACCGACCTACGTTTCTGTCAAACGATTCAAAAACATGTTGCGTTTTTGCGTATCTTTAGTCCGCGTGATCCGAAATCGCATCTAAATATTTTAATTCTGACGTTTCTTAAGCGAAACTGACAACACCAAAATTGTTGCTACCTCGTTTTGGCGTTTGACATTAGAAAAAGATACGGACTAAATTTGTTTAAGTTCTGTTACTACAGAATCGGCAACATTGTGTATTACAAATAAGCTTTCAAGAATACGGTTGAAACGAGAGCAGGTCCTCATCGTAGTGTCTGCTCAAGTGCTCTATCTATTTAAGTCATCGCCACAAAAAGCTGAAATTTCAACACCGAACTACCGCGTCGACACGTACAAGTTTCTAATTCCATTGAATTAACAACCTTGCTGGTTTTAAGGGTATATACACACATTAAAGGTAATTACTTTTCTTTACAATATTGGGTATATTTTGAGTTCCTACCCGCCTACGGTGAAACAATATAACAACCGATTAAAATCATAACCTACGTTGGTTTTGATTATGAACGGTGCGTATATGGCTATGTAACTACATTGAGGCATATTGATACAGATAATTAGTAAAACTTAATATAGAAACATGTGAAACACATGCCTCAATGTAGAAAATTTAAATTGTTTCAGTTACAACTGATCAATGATATGATAGAAACGCGTGTTATCCCAATATTGTATTACATGGAATTGGTTCCGTTGCTGCAGATCGACGCGGTTGCCAGGTAAAACTTTCTATTTTTTTTTTATTATTAAACATTTTTACTGCCCTGGATGCTTTGTCCTTTTGAGCCTAAATTCATCTGAATCTGTAAAACTAACAATAGGTGTGCGTTAAGGCGGCGGCACTAGCACGTACCTCTGTCTGCGCTCGACACGTCCTGGCTATCTAGCACGGAGCTCTCGTCGTCTGTCTGTCTACGCCTGTCATCGCGTCGTCTGCCATTCTAGAAAACATACAATTTTGTTTCAAAAAAGTTCGTAACACCCTTAACGAAGGTTTATGAAAAGATGGATGAATATGGATGAGGCGCGAGGTGTATCAAGACCGTAGTATATTAGTGAAGAATTGTGGTCTCTGCCTACATCTATAGGATAGCAGCGAAAATTACATAAATTTTACAATTTCAGGGTACCTTATGTAGCCAATTTATAGCATCTTGTAACATTTATCTGTTTATAATATTATAAAAATGCATGGAATTTTGTATTTAGATGGTATATAGTTAAAATATAGGTCTCAAAAGCCCAGAAATAACCTCAAACTGCAGGTAGTACTTAATTCACAACAAATATAAAGCCCTTAATTATTTTGAGCTAAGATAAAACTACTACGCTTTGTTGGATGTACAGAATACTGCGCGCCATATTTGTAAACTACTCTGAGTAATACTAGATTGTGCCCGCAGCTCCGCCCACGTGAATGTCGGTTTTCCGCTACATGGGAAATGTCGAAACAATTATAGATTTATATAAAAAGCCATAGAATCACTTTTACTTGAGCTCTCGTATCTAAACGGTGGCAACTAAAACAGGGATCGAGCTGTCTTCATTTCTACTGGGCTAATTTTGATTAAACATGCCGCAGTATTTAAATCGAGATAATACCTTTCAGATTGTAAGTTTGACCAAAATCTACTTGTTGGTTTTGCGTGAAGCGCGAACGAACAAACAAACATCGACGGATTTGGTTTCAGAAGCCCTTAATTAGTTGATCTGACTAGTTTTTTAAATATCTTTGATTTACAAAATATGACATTTAACAATTTTATAATAGTATAGATGCACTCGTCGGCACTCACGGGCGCGGGGTGTCGCGGCGCTCGCGGCGGCGCCGGGTGCGCGCGCCCGTTCTCCACGGGCACCCTCCTCTCCCCGCGCTCGTCCCCGCGCCGCTCCCCCCGCTCGCTGCGCTCCCCCCGCTCACCACGCTCCCCTCGCTCGCCGCGCTCACTCGACCTGCCAACATCACCACAGACGCATTATATTCCAATTAAACGACAGCTTACTGAACAGACCCTCCATTATTTTATGGGATCATTTCTCATCCATGCTATAAATCTACTTCTCCTTCTTAGTCCTATGTTCGTGGTCGTGGATCGTCTGATAGATTGGTTGCAGCTTTTGAGAGACTTATCCATTTCTCTCAATTCGTATTCGTTTTACTATATAAGTATGCTACTAACACAAAGTGTTATATTATTGTCGTTAGTACACCTATTAGCAAATCCTTCCTTAAAGGTCCCATGTCCAGCAGTGGACTTCCACAGACTGATGATGATGATACCTGTTGCAACATTTTTTTCTTTTTATTGGGATAGACAGTGGTATAACTCGATAAAAGTAATAGATTAATATAAACATATAAAATATAAAATTTATTATAGTTTAGTGTGTATCTTTAGTAACACCTACAAAATTGAACGAGTAGCAAATAACAGCAATTAAACCAAAAGTAGCAATTTCACATAAATGTTGCGGAAACAACAGACACTGTACAAGTATGGTGTGTCAAACATTTAATTTCATAATTTATTACCGCTACCCTGAAATTATCCAGTACTGAAAATACCACTAACGACACGTACCGCCAAATTTAAGTTAAACAGATCATATCTGCAGGCCACAAACGCCGCACAGTGTATCACTAAGCCTTTTGGTGACTTCGCTTTATATTTGAAACTTAATTTATCTATAGTGTTATATGTAAATAGTTTAATGCAATGAGATTAAACTCTGAAATTTGGAGACGGGAATGTCGCAAACAGTTTAGCTTTTAGTCAGCGCCAAATTCAATAGAGTGGTCATAGCGCGTAAGTACAAATTCATGAGCTTTCAAGTCAGCGGCTGATTGAGCGCACAATTCCACCCGGGTTGACTTCATGTCGACGCATTCAACGTTTTTCAGTTTGTAGCACTTGTTTGCGTGTTATGTTCACAATCTAGAAACATTAATGAATGAATTGAATAACGGGTGAACGAATGAACATATTGTATAAACGAATGAATGAACTTATATATAAACGAATTAACTAATGGCTGACTAAATGAACGAATGAGTGAGTGAATGAATGAAATTTACCTGTTTGTGCGCGGCAGTCGTGGGCCACGGCCGCGATAGCCTGCACTGTCGCTGCGGTCGTCGCCCAGCTCGGGTGTCATGCGCCGTCCGCCTGCGCGACAATGCATCAATGCCATCATCAGCTCTTCATTACCCTAGCATCATCCCGACAAAACTCAGGGTCTACTACTGTTATTGCAACGGATATGACTATGAGGAGGTTTCTAACCAGTGACTGCTATCTCATGTCATCCGCAACACTCGACTAGTGTCCGAATGACACTAGCCAGAACGTATTAATGGAAAAAAAAACGTATTTGCGGTAAGTAGTTAAAATCGAACATTTTACTAGAGCCAAAAACAGTCGCAAAATGAGGAGAAAACAAATTTTAACGAGATATGATTCAAATATACTTTTGGTAAAAAAAAGTATCCATATATCTTATCTAGTTTAAAAGCTATGATATTTTTTCAAATTTACGATAGTTTTTGGTTCTAGTGGAAAGTTGGGTGTTACATTTCTATCTATCCTGCAGCTACATTTATACCATATTCCCAAAACTCGACAAAAATGTGAAGATTAGATTTAACTATGGAAAATTGCATACGCCAACGTAGAACCGCGTCGAGTCTCCCGTGAAACCCTGGGGGTCCACCTGGACCACTTGGTTTAGACAAAAAAAAATATTTTTTATTTTTCTATTATTCGCGACTACATCACGTGGACCATTTAACAACTACTCGGAAAAATCATCGCGGGGACGTTCGGTTTATAAATTTATTATTAGCAAGCGGTATTAATAATTTATAATCAATTCAAAACTAAAAAAACAAAGACTGTTCAATAAGTTAGTTAAATTTCTTGTTATGTTTTTATTAGTTTGTTAGTCATTTGTGCATTGTTTTGTTATTGAAGTTGAAAACATGAGTAGAACAAACACAGCTTACATATTTTTTCTTTAATGGAGCAAAAAAAGCGCAACACCAAAATGTACTGCTATATAAAAGGAAAATTTCCTGTAAAAAGATACCGAAATGCTTAAAACTGTTGCGTGACTAATCTCCATTAATGAAAAAACCACACTCAGGTTTCTCAAAACCTATTGTTACAATTCTATCCAAGTAACCCACTTGACAATTCATAGTCATGAATTGTCAAGTATTTTCAAAACAAAAACAGCTGTTGCCAAAGTAAAAGTACTCTGTAGTTCACAGCCAGTGTTGTTTACGGTTAACAAATTTCGCATCGCTGTGAGAAAAAATGAATAAAGCTTCTAAAAGTACAGAATACCCTAAATGTGAGCAGCACACCACCACACTACTAGACAAAATAAAAAAAAATAAAAAAATAAAAAGTTATGTTAACGAATCCCGGGCGCCGGCGATTATCTCTCGCCAACTCTCCATCGCCCAATCAAAAGATTTGCATTTTATGCGCCCCTTGCACGTCATATATCATTAAAATATAATAATGAAGGTTTGATTTAAATTAATTAGTTCAATTTCTGTCTCTACAGTTCTCTGCTTACAAAAGTATCGAGGACAAATATCTGAGTTCCGTGTGTCGAAATTGGATAAAGTCGTCAGGGTTCATAGACAAAAATACCAGACACCTACCACCACCATTATCTTTAACTATAGCACGCATGCTAGATCGAATGAAGTCTTCGACGAAAATTGTCAATCGTGACATGCATGTAAGGGAAAAAGAGAGATAACTACAAATTTTCTTCAGTCGTGCGCGAGCCATCTCGTGTTGCGCACGCTAAGCCGGTTGGCGCCCGTTGCACGATAATGCACAGACCCACACCTCACTGAATGTTCATCAAATATTTGTTTCAATAACAAGTCTGTGTGTTAAATCATCCGCAGTATTCACCTGATTTGGCCCCATCTGATTTCTCTTTATATCCAAAATTGAAAGGATGTGTTTTTAACGAAATTTCCGTCATAAACATCGGATAGACTATTGAAACAGCATCATCAAACACCAAACACTGGAGACAATTCCTCAAAAATTCTAGAACGCGCATTTGAGCCACTGTTGAATCGCTTCAAGTGCATTCACCCACTAAAACCACACGCTGTACTACGTACCCCTGTACCCCGCCATGGGATTCATGCAATGTATTTAAATACGTTGTTTGATACAGTCGGCGCTTACTCTATTGAGTTTACATTCATTTTACAGCATACTGCGAAGTGCGTACGAGACCTAGAAAGTAGAATGTGGTAGAAGGCAGTTAGTAAAAGCCAGGGTGGAGGCATAGTAGACAGTAACAGTAGGGAATGTTCGTGGAACAAAACGCACAAATTACGCACGGCTGACTTGTACGGCCGCTTCGTGTACACCATATGTAATTGTCGTGAGATGTCAATACGACTTATACTATTAACACATTCAGTGCTTGTCACCCGGATCCGAGTGGGGCGGTGCCGTTGCAACGGTACGACCCACTCGAATCCGAGCGAGGCGTCGTACATTTTTATAAAGCCGCCACCTGAGGTTTGAATTTACTCAATTTAAAAAGCACTCAATGTGTTAACACGGTCCACTGTCTGTCACGTCTACTGTGCGGTGAGAGTGTGCAGGTGGTGTTACCAGCGGGGTAGCGCGGCGCGGGCGGGCGGGGGCGGCGCGCGCGCGAGGCCGGCGCGCCCCGCGGCGGGGGGTACGTACTGGACACGCCGCCCATCACCGAGCGCAGCTGCTGGTCGATCTCCTGCTTCTCGGCACGCAGCTGCTCTACTTCCTGAGACACACCGACACCTTCCGCATCACAATGGGCTCACACCCTTCACAAAATGTACATGCATGTGCTCACGCCAGTATCCCACGGCGTAGGTAGCATCATACCACATGCTACATTTCAGACACACCTCTAGTGATGTGTGAGACGTGTATTATTTTCTAATCTTTTGTATACGAATATGTTGAGCAGCTCTAAAAATTAATACCTCAGTAATATAGTCAACTTGCGAAATAACAGTGAAAAATATTACTTGACATAATAATGACGCGTATCACGCCTCCTGTGCTGCGCGCGCAATTTGTTGTATATGACAAGGTCCATCAAGTAAAACACGCGTGCCATACAATAAGTGGCACTGAGCTACCTTTTAGTTTAATTCGTAAACTGCGCATGCGTCAACTTAAATAAGACATTCAGAAGTATTGGTCTAACCCCTAATTAGGATTCCCTGTATTTTGTGCAATAAACGTCGATTAATGTAGTTATATATAAAAAAATGAATGATTCATTGTCCCATATGCATTCCTATACCACGTTTTAGAGATGGTAAAAAGACCACACAGGCGTAGCCGTGGTTAAATGTATGTATATAAATACCAATACATAAATATCCAAGACTTGACAAATATTGGTGTTCGTCATACAGTTTTCCTCTACCGGGATTTGAAGGAGGCGGCTCTTTAGCCCAGAACTCATGATCAGTACCACAATTTACACTTGACGGCCGCCCGCCGTAAGTGGCATTCAGCACAGAATGCAGGGCTACAGTGTACCTTGAGGTGGGCGATGTGGTACTCGACAAGCACGCGCGCATTGGCGATGTTTTCGCGCGTGCCCACGAACACGAAGGGCACCATGCCCTCCTCGCGCGGCACCGACGGCTGCGGCTCGTTGTCGCCCTCCACTTTCACCTGCGCGCACACCAACCCAATGTTAAGTAATGGCAGTGAATTACTGAACACACTCGGGGAGTGTGCACAAAGAGCTTACATTTATTTACCGCAAAATCTTAGAGCGTTACTGGTTTCACAACCGTAGAGACATAAGAGACGTAAACACTCCGTCCTCCAGACTAAAAACGTACAAATCTAAATTGTACTAATGTATAGGTAAAAAAGTAAATTTAAATGCTAAATCCAAAATACTGTACACGTTCCAGTGCCGCGTGTCCTTCGTTATCCGTAACATAAAAGAAATTAAACATTATTTTGGTGGAAGTTGTTTCAACTTTTATGATTTGATATTCTAAACAAAGTATATATCTGTACAGTTCCAATATATGGATTAAAAATCTTGTTTTCTATGCGGATAAGTTGTTACCGATGGATGTGACTAACATAGCACTACATATGAGCTCAGTTTTTTGTATATATAAATATATTTATATGTGTGGCATCCACATAATTGTTATGTGGATGCCACACATAATATATAACTAGCATCACTACACCATCTCTTCCCATGGATGCTGTAAGAATCAACTAAGGGACATACCAGGGTAATAAGCAGCAGCGTTATCCTATTGTTCAATCAAAATCTACTGCAATCTCCATGACACCTGACAAGCGCAGAAATTATGACAAATCTATCCTTAATGAGACCGATATAGAGCATTTGACTTGTTGATGATGATGAGCTCACACAAAGAAGAAACAGGTTGAAGGTTGATTTTCAATATTTTAAAAGCATTGACCGGTACAGACTTGATATGCATCATCAAGAAAACGGATTTTCGTTATCCGAATACCCGAAGGTGACCCCCGCGGCCGAGCGCACGGGCCTCATAAGGTCGCGTGCCGTGTTTAGCGCGTGCAAGTCACACATAACCACTGTGCCGTATTCTCCGCACAACGGTATTGCATCAGACCTTTTCCGTAGGAAAAAAGTTGTCACTCACGCGCACAACGCCGCTCTTGTCGACGATCTCCTGTATAAACTTGCCGTTCTTGCCGATGACCTTGCCGACGAGCTCTCGCGGCACCTTGATCGACTCCTCCGCGTACTCCAGCAGCGACCGCGCCTGACGAACCGCCTCCGACGACTGCGACACACGCACCGATCAATGTACTACGTCATGCAACATTATTGTATGTATGGTGGAAGAACAAACCAAATCTGATTAGAAAAAATTGTGAATCTTTCTCTATTGTGGCAAAGCAACGTTATTAAGATGCAATAATTCTGCCCATTTAACGCTTTGCGCTCGAGCGGCGACTCCCGCCCGCCACGAGGTTTCACGCAGCAACTTCAATAGCGAGTGAGAGGCGACAATCTTCGTAAATTATGTTTTTCAAAATGTAAATAAAGACTATAATGTAACTGTTTTCGTATGTTAATCTGTGTATAAATTAAATTTATGCTAACTGTAAGACACTCGTAATATAGGCGCAAAATGGCCTCGAGTTGCTGCTCCGCCCGACCGAAAAAGTCGTCGAGCGCAAAGGGTTCAGTGTTTGAAACAACAGCATTCAATACAAAACTTCAAATCTTATTTCTTTAGTGTGGCAACACATACCCATTTTGACGCAACAAGGAGAAAGCTTGTCATATGTTTTCTTTTAAAGTTGCTTAATATTTTTCCAAAATATTTTCTGCAATCTGATAACGTCCAGTGCTGGATATAGAACTCCCCTATAGAACGCCGCGGTGAATGGATTTCGGCCTTTCGCAAGCAAAGTTATCCCGCGATTCCAGGTCGACGATAACAGGTGTGAAACCCACTGTGCTGTCCGGCCCGCGACCGCCACTCGAGAAACATTCCTCACAATTGGTTATCGATTCTGCATGTTATGTGACCATTCCCGCTTCAACTTGCAAATCCTTTCAGTTATTTATTTATTTAGCTTTATACATAACATAGGGCTAAATTAAACATAAGGGCAAAGTTAATGCCCAAGGTAATCTCCACTAATCTACTTTCGGATAACGCCGAAATAAAATAATAGGTGTAATACTGTTACTGGTAATGACATGAAAATTTAATATTAAGAACAAAATATTTAACAAATATTTACATACAATATAAAATGAATACATAAATACAATACAGATAAATATATACATAAATATAAATAAAAAGTATAATAATTAGATACGTTGACGCGCTCACGTAGCTCCACCTGGTCGGTGTCACGGGATGGTGACCTTGGTGCTTTACAGAACTTTATCCTAATTTCGGACTGACACAAAAAGATAAACTCCATAACACTAATTAAAAGTTTATTTAACAGGGAAATTGACAGCCAATAGAAATTAAACATCATGTGTCCCTGTTCTATAAGATATCCATATTTTTTCGCGCCAAGGGTTTCTCTATAATATAGCAATGGAGAATCCGTCAACATCCCTAATTCATCATAAACCCAGATGAAAGAAAATTCCTAGACCTGTGAAAAGCAGCCAATCTCACCTCTCCGCATATCTTGAACGTGCACGACACCTCCTCCAGCTCAATATTGGTCACGCCGGCCACTTTCCTCGCCTGCTGTATGTTCACCCCGTGTGTGCCGATCGCCAGTCCCATTAGATCCTCGCGGACTGAGAACTCATCTGTGTAACTGAAATATTATATAAATGCACAATCCAGTTATTACCAAACTTGTTGTTGTGTAGTACTGGCAAAATAGGGGCACGCAAATCTTCCTATATATGCTGCAGGCAGTAAGTGCATTAATGGTGTAGTGGTTCCAGACACGGCTTGCTATCTAAAGGTTGTAGGTTCGATACCGATCCCGTATCACAGACATTTCTAATTCATGTATGGTCTACATTGTAAACACCAGTGTACTTAACGGAGAAGGAAACCTTCGTGGGGAAACCTACATGCCGCATTTGTGTGTGAAGTTTACGAACCCGTAGCAGGCCAGTGTGGTAGATTACGGCCTAATCCCCCTCCTGATCAGGAGAGGTCTGAATATGGACTGAGGATGATGCGGCAGGAATCGGTTGAGATATAAACCAGGGCAGCAATGGACAGAAACATCATTCTGTCATTGTAAGATTATCCATCTACTGCTATCACTGAAACTCGTGCTGTGTGTGTGAAGTGAAAGTAATTATGGTTGATTCATAATTTTTTTATTACAGATTAGCTGCAATGGTAATGACAATATAACTATGGTCTCATTAATGATGTATGACTTCTATATCTTGCTTAATTTCAAAGCAATAGGTTTGACTCGGCAGATGATCAGATCTATAGTAGAGCCAAATCTCTAACCAAAGTATTACAAAATTCATGTTATAATATTATTACAATAATTTGGTAATAGTAATTTTGAATCAGCATGACATATAAAAATGTACTTTTTTACAATATCAGTATCTTTTTTATATTTACCAAAATAACAAGTTTGTACAAAAAAAAATCTCGCATTTTGTACAAACAAAACTGTGCGACTCCACGACAAGCATTCTTAGAAAGTCATAGTCAAGTGTGATCTTTGATGTGGTCATAGTCAAGTGTGATCTTTGATTTGGTCATAGTCAAGTGTGATCTTTGATGTGGTCATAGTCAAGTGTGATTTTTGATTTGGTCATAGTCAAGTGTGATCTTTGATT